>CAUYQG010048597.1:0-48460 GCA_963574415.1 Tarsius wallacei
CTATATGAGTGAGAACATGTGATACTTAGTTTTTTGTTTCTGTGAGAGGTCACTCAGTATTATGGACTCTAGTTCCATCCAGGTTGCTGCGAAATTCATGATTTCGTTCTTTTTTATGGCCGCGTAGTATTCCATTGTGTATATGTACCACATTTTTTAAATCCAGTCCTCTTTTGATGGACAGCAAGGTTGCTTCCAGGTTCAGGCTATTGTGAACAATGCTGCAATAAACATACGAGTGCAGGTATCTTTTTTATAAAGTGATTTGAGTTATTCAGGGTATATTCTATTTTACTGTGCCCTTGCCTGATTTTGATATTAGAGTGATATAGGGTTTGTAGACTGGGTTTGGGAAGAGTTTCGCTTCAATTTTTTTTGGAATAGATTCAGTAAGACTAGTACCAGCTCTTCTTTGTACATCTGGTAAAATTTAGCTCTGAATTCACCCAACCCTGGACTTCTCTTGCTGTGGGAAGATATTTTATTACTATTAAATTTCATTATTCATTATTGATATATTCAGGTTCTCTTCTGCTAGCTTTGCATTTATATTGTTCTTACCTTTCTAGTTCTTCAAGTTGTGAGTATACGTTAATTTTAGATCTGTCCAGAATAATGTTATAAAGCATTTTCCTTATGTTTCTTCCAGTATTTTAATAATATTTTGTCTTACATTTAAGTCTTTATTTTATCTTGAGTTAACTTTTGTACATGCAAATAGATGGAGGTCTAATTTTCTTCTTCATATGGATATCTATTTTTCTGAGCACCATTATGGTGTGTGTGTGTGTGTGTGTGTGTGTGTGTGTGTGTATACATACACAGAAAGAGAGAGAATGACACTAAGGCTTTGAGAGTGGGGCAATTGACCCAAGTCATTTATTTATTTATTTCTGTCTGACCCCAAAGCCTGTGTTCTTTCCAGTATGTCAACTGTACTGCTATCAAGTATCTCCTTTTATTTGGCTTCCAAAGCTAATCTATATTTGCTTCAGAGTGACAAGTTAAATTCACAGTGCTTAACAGTAGAATTTGTAGAATTCCACTTGCAAGCCATCCTGTTTAGGGCTTTTCTTAGTAGGTAGTTTTCTTGCGATGGAGTCAATTTTCTGGGCTATTGTTCTATTTAATGTCTCAATTTCTTCTTGTTTTAACCTTGGGAAGTTGTGTGAGACCTTGTGATGTTGTATGAAAGTCCTCCATTTCATATATGTTATCAATTTTGTTTCCATACAGGTGTGTATAGTATAGTAATCTCTGATAATCTTTTGTATTTTTTCCTTTGGGATTAGTTTTTACTTCAACTTTTGCATTTCTAATTGTGAGTGCGTGTGTGTGTGTGTGTGTGTGTGTGTTTCTTCTCTTTTTTTCTTGGTCAATCTGGCTATGGGTCCATAAATCTTACATAACCTTTCAAAAAACAGTTTTTTGTTTCATTGATTGTTTCTACAATGCTTTTGTCTTCTATGTCCCATATTTGGACTTTAGTTTGGTGATATGGGTTCTTCTGCTGAAGTTATGTTTTGGTGATCTTCTTTTCTACTGCCCTTAGGTGATTTGTTAGGCTCTTAACTTGTTCTCTTTCCGTTTTCTTGATGTGTGTTCATAGATATGAATTCCCCTCTTAGTACTGATTTTGTGGCATCCCAGAGGTTTTGGTAAGATGTTTTTTCATTTTCATTTGTTTCCTGGAAACTATTTCTGTTTTAATTTCTGTGTTGACCCAGGAGATGTTCAGGATCATCCTGCTTAGTGTCCATGTCTTTGTGGGTTTTGGATGAATTTTGTTGGTGGTGATATTTATTTTTATTGCACTGTGGTCTGAGAAAATGCTTGGCAGTATTTCTATCTTACAAAATTTGTTTATGCATGATTTATAGCAGAAGCTGTGGTTGATCTTGAAGTATGTGCCATTGGTGATGAGTAGAAGGTATAGTCTATGGTTATTGAGCTGATTGTTCTGTAGGTATCTCTTAAGTACATTTGGTCAAGTGTCAAGTTGAGGTTCTGAATGTCTTTGTTGATTTTTTGCCTTGATGATCTGTCTAGGGTTGTTAATGGGGTATGTAAGTCCCCAGCTGTGATAGTGTTAGAGTTAATATCTTTTTTTAGTTTACTTAGTAGCTGCTTTATAAAAGCTGGTGCTCCTATGTTGGGAGCATATATGTTTAAGATGAATATTTTTTTGTTGATAGAGTGAACCTTTTATCATTACCTAGTGTCCTTCTGTATCTTTTTAAATATTTGATAGCTTGAAGGTTGTTTTGTCTGATATTAATATCATGACTCCTGCCTTCCTTTGAGATCTATTTGCCTGAAAATTCATTTTCCATCTCTAATTTTGGGTTTGTGGGTGCCGTTTGTGGTAAGATGTGTTTCCTGGAGGCAACAAATTTTGGGGTGTGTTTTTTGTCTTTTCTTTTAAAGATGTGGGGTACAATTCAGGATTAGGTATACAGCCTGGGCCCATAATGGCCTGAAGATGCAGGATCTGTCGGGAATTTGGAAGCTAAGCAGTTTTGGACCCAGTTAGTATTTGGATGGATCATGGTTTTTTTTTGTTTGTTTGTTTTTGTTTTTTTTAATTGAGTTTTCTATTCTATATCTTTTTTGTGGTGCATTTAATTCATTCACATTCAGGCTGATTATTGAAATATGAGTGTTTTTCCCTGTCATAAGGTTCTTATAAGGCTGTTTTGTTTGTTTTAGCTTTTGTGTTAAAATATGTGGGTTTTTTTTCAGCTTTGCAGGTATGCTGTGTCTTCTTCATTTGTTTGTGATCTTGTGAATTATATGATCTTTATGTTTTTCTTTTTCTGTGCAAAGCAGAAAGATTTTCCTGTAAAACTGGTCTGGAAGCAGCATGTTCTTTTAGGGATTGGATATCTGGGAAGGATTTAATTGTCCATCACTGTTGAAGTTTAGCTTGGCTGGGTAGGAAATTCTTGGTTGAAATTATTTATCTTTGAGAACACTAAAGATTGGGGTCCAATTCCTTCTGACCTGTAGTGTTTCTGCAGATAAGTCTGCAGCAATTATGATTGGTCTTCCCTGGTAGCTAGTCTGATCTTTTTCCCTTGCTGCTTTTAGGATTTTTTTTTATACCTACTTAGTGTAGGCAAATTACTATGTGTCTAGGGTTTGGTATTCTCATAAGATGTCTTGCAGAGTTTCTCTGAATTTTCTTGTGCTTGTATAGTTGTCTCTCTAGCTATACAAGGAAAGTTTTCTGGAATGACCTCACAAAATATTTGTTCCAAAGCATTTTCCAATTTTCTTTCTACTTCATGCTTGCTGCTCAGATATAGGTTTGGCTTCTTGGTAGTTTTGCACATCTCTTAGAAGGTTTCTACTTTCTTAAGATTTTTTTCCTATATTTTTAATAGGTTGGGTTAAGTTCTTTATTTCTGTTCTTTCTAAATCTTGTCTTGAGTCTGTCCAATTCTGTTGTAATTTCATTTAACTTTAGCCATTGCATTTCTTGATATTTATTAATTCTATCCAATGATTTTCTGATCTCTGTATGTATCTTCTGGGTACTGTCATTCTTGGATACAGTCACTGTTTGTACCCCAGTAGCTGTTCTTCTGTTCTTTCAGGCACTGACACTTTGTTGGGTCTCTGAAAGTTACCATTGATTTTTTTGTTGGTATTTCTTCATTTATAGTGGTTCTCTTACTTTTCTTTTTAATTCTGCTGCTTAGGGGGTAATAGAAAAGAAATCACTTCTGATATTTGCTCTACCTTCTGTCCTTTCCTGAGCCAGGGCTCTGAGTTTGTTAAATTATGAAATAGGGCTGGGGTGTGACATTGTGCTATCTCTTTACAATGTTGAGCTCTTAATAAGTGGTGGGGAAGGGTCTGCAGGGTTCAGAACATACTGACAGGTCACAATGCTTGCTATCTGATGAGTGGGCCAGCTGGGACTCACTTTCTATCTTCACACAATATGACCTTCCAATGGACACACTTGTGTAGCCCCTAAGTCCAAGACAGCGTATAAGACAGAAAAGAGAGGGAAGAAGGAGAGAAAAAAGAAGAAAGAGACTATGAAAGCCCTAGAGAAAGAACAAAGAGAGAGAAACATAAGGAAGGAGGAAAAGAAAAAAACAACCAACAACCAACCAAACAAAGCCAACAAATGAGACAAACAAGCAAAGAAGCCAGAACCCAAAATGCCCATTGGTAGAGATTTCTTAGCTTTAGTGTATCTGTTTGAGAGGGGTGGGCTTCCTCTTATGGTGGGTTCTGCAACTGCACCTCTGTTATTGCAGGTTCCCTGTTTGCTGTTGAAACTTAAGATCTTATAATCTTCACCCCTGCCTCCTGCAATTGATAGTCTGTATGCACCTGCTGGGAGGAGGTGGTGGGGTAACTTGACTCGGTGTTTCCCTGGCTTTCTCCCCCTTCCTTCCTCTTCCAGCCTGGTCACAACCTCCAGGGCATTTAGTTCACAGTGGGGGAATAGGGCCTCCAACCCCTGCCCTGCCCTCCTGAACTCCTTTGCTCATTGCTAGAGGTAGGGGGCAATCTGTCAGACATCCACCAGCCTCCTTCACAGTCAGACCTGCTCTATGCATCTATCACTCAGCAGCTGGCTCAGGGCAAGGGATGGATTGTGTGGAGCACCACATCTGCCAATACCCTCCAGGGCTTGTGTACTGGAGCCAATGCTCTCTGAGGTTGCAAAGAGTAGCCCCAAAGCAATGCAGCAGTCACCCCCTGGTCTGAAGATGTGGTTCTGCTGTTCCATGGAGGTTGTCCAGGAGCACATCTCTACCCAGGCTTTAGAGTGACTGCTCAGTTTCTCTACCAGGGTGCTGTTCCTGCTGCACATGAGTTAGATAGAGAACTCTACCTCCCCAGCAAGTACCATGGTCTCTGGATTTCAAGTCCCATTGGCAGTCTGGTGCTGGAGGCAGTGACAGCAAGTCCAGGCTTAGGATGGCTGCTCCCCACTGCTTCTTTGAGACTCCGCTTCTGGCTCCCTCCATGGCCCTTGCCACCAGCATTCAGCCTGGTATCACACTGGTGAGAATGGCAGTCACTCCAGTGGCTTCTTCTTGTGGAAAGTTCAGCTGATTTTAGAACATGGCGCTCAGCTTCAGTGCTCTGGGAAGTGGTAGGGTCCAAGAAGAGTGGCTACAGAACCAACAGCCTCACCAGCAGAGCTCAGGTCACTTGCTCCCGAGTCCCCACTCAGTCAGTCTCTCATACTCCCACTTACATACAGACATGAACACAGAATTGTCCAAACATCCTCTCACACACACAGGGACTCACGCAGTCTGACAGGTTATGCTGCTCCCTCCTCTGTGGTCGTTAATGGCTTCATAGTTCATTGTTCCCCTGTCAATAATATTCCATCTTATGAACATAACTGTTTATTGATCATTTCACCTACTGAAGAACAACATAGTTGCCTCCACATTTTGGCAATTGTCAATAAAAGATATATTAATATTTGTGTACATGTTTTTGCACGAACACAAATTTCCAACTTTGTTTAAATTGTTTTCTTATTATTGATTTTTAATAATTATCTTATATTTTGTTTCCTTATTATTGATTTTTAATATTTATCTTATATTCTGTATATGAGTCCTTATCAAATATACCATTTAAAAATGTTTTCTTAGCTGGTGGCTTGTCTTCTCATTCTCTTGACATTGCTTTTCAAAGAGAAATGCTTTAAATTTTAATGAAGTTCAGACTATCAGTTCTTTTTTTCATGGATTGTGCCTTTGATGTCATAGCTTAAAATGATCACCATATCCAAAAGCCTTTAACTCTCTTCCTAAGTAATCTTCCAGATGTTTTTAGTTATGTGTTTACATTTAGGTCTGTAATCCATTTGGAGTTAATTTTTGTGAAGGGTGTATGATGATGAAGATGAGCATTATTTGCATGTGGTTGTTCAGTTGTCCCAATATCATTGGTTGGAAAGACTATTTTTTTCTATTATATTACCTCTGCTTCTTTGTTTAAAATCAGTTTACAAAATGTATACTGATTTATTTCTGGGCTCTCTATTCTCTTCCACTGATTTGTTTGTCTATATAATTTTTCTGAATTACTTTTGTTTTATAGTAAGTCAATTCTTTTTGTTTTAGTTTCTTCTTCTAGATATGGTCATTGATTTGAGACATTTATTTTCCTTGCAGGCATTTATTGCTAGGGGTTCAACTCTAAACCTGATTTTTTCTGTATACATCTTTCATATGCTTCATTTTTATTTCCACTAAGTTCAAAATGCTTTTTCATATTCCTCTCAATGATTGCATTGCCTTTTAGATTGTTTAGAAATGTTAATTTAGTTTCTAAATACTTCAAAAATTTTCAAGATACTTGTTCTAATTTTTAAAGGTTGATTTATAATTATCAGATTATTTTCTTTATACTTGGTAATATTTTTTATCTTGAAATCTTCTTTGTCTGATATTAATATGGCCACTCAATTTTTCAGTTTGTTTTAATTAGTTGTAGAAGAATTTATAATTTTACAAACTTTTAGACTAATTTGCATATTAAAATTAAGAATAAATTTCTTGAAGACAACATGATGTTGAGTATCATTTTTCCAACCTCTAAATATCTATTTTTTCTATCATTGTTGTTTCTATTGTCTTTATTTACTGCCTTCTTTTTTTCAATAACCTTTTCATCATTTTATTTTATCTTTTGTAGACTTTAGATGCCGGAGTTCAGCTCCAGGAGAGAGTCAGGGCTTGTGACGGGGGAATTGGGAAGCGGCGAAAAAGAAAAGACGAAAATGACAGGAATCGTCTTCCTGGGGAGAGCTCAAGGCTCTGCCAATTTTTATTCAATTTTCACAAGCTTATGTAGGTTTTCCAGTCAGCCCTGCACCCACAAATGTATCTTATGTTGCCAGCCAGAAGCCTACGTATCTCTTTTTCCAGACACAACAAGGTTGACCTTTTGCTACTCGGTTCCCCCCCTGCTGACTCCAAGCCATTAGTGTTTTTCAATCTAAGAGCAAGAACTAGAGAGCAGTTACTACCTCAACCACAGATGGAGTTTTTCTTAAGCATTTGTGACCATCTTGTTTTCCTCCTTAACTTTCTTATATCTATTTACTATATAGCTATTCACTATTATAGGCCTATAATATCCTTACCCAATAAAGCTAACCCTAAGTCTTATTTAATTTACTTGCTACTATATATTTATTTCTCTTAACCTTATTTCTATCCCTATGTTCCTATATTTTCTTAACTAATACTATTATATATCTCTTATCTTACTATGTTACCTTATCTTGTTATCTTACTATTAATATTCTAACCTCTATCCTTACAATACCTTAATCTACTTGTTGTCTCAATCGGTTGTTTTCCACCAGCTCTCAGCTGGGGGCCTGTTGTTTATGAGAAAGAGGCCGACTCAGCAGGAGACCTGTTGTTTATGAGAGGTCGATGAGAGGTCGACTCAGCAGGAGGCCTGTTGTTTACGAGAGGTTGATGAGAGGTCGACTCAGCAGGAGGCCTGTTGTTTAGGAGAGGTCTATGAGAGGTTGACTCGTTTTCCTTGGCCTCCTGCTGTTACTGAAAAACATCTTTACACACCCTAAGGGGCACCCTTTTTGCTGCAACCTCACCATCACCATGCCCAAGTATAATTTTTTGCTGTCAGATGCCATCAACCATCTGTGCATCTACTATCTCATTTAAAGGAGGAACATTCTTAAAGCCTATGCACGCAATCCTTCAAAGTTAGGGAAGGTCCGTCAAACAGGATCCATGGGGCTTTGCCTCCGTCATGGCCGCATTTGGCTGGAGCCTTTCTCACAGCCGGTGTTTTTCCTGTTTTCAGGTCCCTTTTACCTTACTTTTACTAATGATTGCGGCTCCTGGCATTTAGATATAACACTTTTTAAATACTGTTGATTGCATTATTGTTTACAGAATATGTATCTTTAACTTTCCAAAGTGTATCTTCAACTGATATTAGAATCAATTTATATATAACATGAGATCCATAAATATTATAGTTTTATATCTCCCCTCTGTTAGTTGTGATACCATTGTCATCCATTTAAATTTTACGTCATAAATCCCATGTTATATTAATATAATTTTTATTTTGTCTTTTTTTAAAGATTTGATTCTTGCTTGAGCATTTACTTAAGAAATAACCACTCTTGTTGCTCTTTATTTCTTGGTGTAGATCCAGGTTTTTAATATATTTCTTCCAAATAAAATACATTTTAATTTTGCCTTCACCACCCCACACACATTTTTTATATAATATGTATAGTGTATAATATACTTTCTTACTTATTTTTAAGCATGCACTCTATTGGCATTGAGTAAATTCATACTGTGCAATAATTACCTCTGTCCATCTCTAAAACCATGTTTCATTTTGGGAAAACTGAACCTCCATGCCTATTGAAGAATAATGCTTCATTGTCCTCTTACTTCATGTTTTGGCACCACCATTCTACTTTCCATCTCTCTCATTTTGATACTGTAGGTCTTCATATAAGGGGGATCCTGTAGCATTTATTTTGTGTGTGTTCTACATTTCAACTATTGTGAATAATGCTATTATAAAGATGGCATACAAATATCTTTTCCAGACACTCCTTTTAATTTGGAGGGGGGGAAATATTCACAAATAGAATTTTTGGATCACGTGATAATTTTATTTTTATTTTTTTGAGAAACACATGCAAGTGAACCTTTTTATATTCCCACAAACAATGCATATGGATTTTGATTTCTCTCCTATTCTGACCATTACTTATTTTCTATTTTTGCTTGTTTTTGTATTGTTTTGTTTTGTCTGTAGTAGGTATTCTAATGGGTGTGAGATAGCATCTTATTGTAGTTTTAATTTTTATTTCTTAGTGGTTAAAGATGTTGACCATCTTTTTATATGCTTATTGGTTATTTGAATATCTACCTTGGAGATATGTTTATTCAAGTCCTTTGTCCATTTTACAATTTATTTAATCATTAAGTTTTAGAAGTTCTCTATATATTCTCATATTGATTTTTATAAGATACATGTCTAAAAATATTTTTTCAGTTTTGTAGGTTGCATTTTATTGTGTTGATCGTCTTTTGATCCACGAAAATAGTTTAATGTTTAAAAAGTCCACTTTGTCTATGTTTTTCCTTCTCTTTTGAAAGATATATTGACTAAATAAATAACTCTGGGTTAAAATTATGTTTTTGTGAAATATGCTAAAGATGTCATTCCTGTCTAAAATTATATTTTTATAAGAAATTTACTGACATCCTTATCTTTGTTCACTGTACGGAATGTATTTTTTTCTTTGATTTCTTTTAAGATTTTCACATTTCTATTGGTTTATAGCAATTTAATTTCAATATTCCTTTTATTTTATGTCTCTTGTTGTTGATATTTTTTGAGCTTCCTGGAACATTTTTTGTCATTATTATCTCAAATATTTGTTTTATTTACAGACCACTTTAGGGATTTTCATTGCCCATATATTGGTATTATGGCTGGAAGAGTCATTTTTTGACTTCTTGACAATCTATTTTTTTTTCCTTTTTTCCTGAATGTGCTTCATTTTGGATTGTATTAATTGCTACTCTTCCAAGTTTATAAATCTTTTATTCTGAAATATTTTATCTGCCTTAAACAAGACATCATTTTTTATTAAATATATGTAATGGTTATATCTCTAATTAGATATTATATAATTGATTAACAAAAGTTTCTCCATTTATCTTCTTCATATATTTAGCTTCATCATACATTTACCTCTCCATATTATTTTTTAGCAGAGACATTTGTTTCTGAACTTTCTTTCACACTGTTTGCTTTCTTATTTTCTATCTGTTGAAAATTGAATAATGTTATAGATTTTCTGTTGCATAAAGCCTTTTCATCTATCCTTTAGAAACTAACTTTTTGCTCTTTATTATTTTCCCAGGTCAATTATTTTCCTGAACTAACCTTTTCAGTAATTCATTTAATTTGATTATGTCTTCTGTTTTCTTAAATATTTAGTTTGTTTTGTCTTACATTACTAGTATCTTGAAGTCAATAACTCTATTCTCTTCATATTCATATGTTTATTCTCTACCTATTTTTTCATTATAGTATTCATTGAATAAGTCAAAATTGAACATCTTTGTTGTAGAAATATTTCATTTTACATTTATCTGAAATCCATAATTAAGACATTTAAGCAGGTTTTCCACAGAATGTAATCATCCCAAAGCTGTGAATTACTTAAAAGTTTTACACAATAGTTAACTAAGACATCATAGTTTGGAATCTCATAATGTTAATTGTACTTTCCTATGGGTCCAAAGGAAAACACAAAGCCAGGTCACAATAGCTAATCATATCTGAGGCATGATTCTCAGACAGATAGAGAAAGTTAAAATCTGAGGTTCTCTTAAAAAAAAACTATAGTTTGAATTTTGCTCTGAGAAAGATAACACTAAACCGTTCAGGATGTTGGGAGAAGAAAAATGTACTGCTTGCCTGTAAAACCTGCCTCAGAACCGAGGTGGCTTCAATGTTTTCTCTGACTCTTGTTTTCTGTTTTGCCTGCTTATTGAGTAGCCTGTCTGAAAGTGAAGATCAGTAGAAGATATTGGGAAACTAAGCTATTGACAATGCATCCCTTAGCAGACCAGAGGAGGAAGGTGAAGGAAAAAAAGCAACAGAAAAAGTCATCACAGTCATAGCTACAGTAACAAATATTAAAAAAACAAAAGATAGAAAGAGAAAAGACTTCCATCACATATGATGAAGAACCAGCAAAAAACAATAACAACAACAACAGCAAAAACAATCCACAAAAACACCAACAATCCCCCAAACCAGAAGTCCCCAATTTTGGGGGGACCAGTTTCATGGAAGATAATTTTCCCCTGGGTTGACAGGGTGCTGGGAGAGAAAGGATCATCAGGCATGAGAGTCTCATAGCAAGTAGGCAACCTTAAGCCTTCGTCTTTGCAGTTCACAACAGGTCCGTGCTCCTATGAGAATCTAATGCCATGGTTGATCTGACAGAAGCAGAGCTCTGCTCACCCACCACTCACGTCCTCCTGTGCAGCCTGGTTCCTAACAAACCATGGAACAGTACTGGTTCACAACCCAGGGGTTGAGGACCCCTGCCCAAAGCTATAACAATTCAGCATCCATAGCTCTTTTTAGATCCCAAGTAATAAAACCTATTCAGAATAACCTGTCCCTGATGTCGATCATAGAATTTAGATTATGGATGGTAAAAAGACTCAGTGGGATCCAGGAGTAAGTGACCACCCAAATCACCAAGGCCACAGAAACAGCATAAGAAGTAAAAAGCTGACCTGGCCATTCTGAAAAAGAACTGAATGCAGTTATATAGTAATGAATTATCTCTTGGAATTTCTTTCTTTCTTTTTTTTTTTTTTACTTGCCACAATTACTTTATTTTGCCTTCTTTTATCTCCAGTTGAACATGGGTATACTGATGAAAACTTCAAAATGCCACCTATGGAAAAGCCCGTATTTAAAGTTCATATGTACTATTAAATATAGAAAGTTTTCTTATGTACTATTAAATATAAAAGTTCCAAACATGTGTTATATCTAGAGTTTGTGATCAGAAGCCCAATTCAGATGTGAATGGGAGTAGGAGCATTCAGCCTTAAACTGGACTGAAAAGATGGAAAATGTTCTCAGTGAGCAATTTTAAGCCTGGAATTTTCAACATGTAAGTTAGACACTGGGTTCTAGAATAATTTGCAACCTAAGCAACCTCATTTAGAAAGGAATTTCAAAACACAATAGCAAACCTTAACAGCAGAATTGCCCAGGCAGAGGAAAAAATTTCAGAGTTTGAAAGCTGTATTATTGAATTAATCCTGTTTGACAAAAATATGGAGAAAGCCATTAGCAAAAATGAGCAAAGACTATGATAGGTCTAGGATTATGTATTGAGACCAAATATACAGCAAATTGGCATTCCTAAGAGAGAAGGTAAAACTGAATGTATTCAAACAAGTCTTTTAAGATATAATCCAAGAAAACATCCATCTTGATAGAAATGTGACCTTGTAGGCACAAGAAATTCAGAGACCTACTGTGGGGTATTAGACAAGAAGACTACCTCCATGACTCATAATAACCAGACTTGTCAAGTTGAGCATGAAAAAAATATCTTCAAGGCATCTAGAAATGACAGATCACTTACCAAGGGAGACAAATAAAAATTGTAGAAGACCTCTCAGCAGAAACCTTTCAAGTCAGAAGAGACTGTGGATCCATTTTGAACATTCTTTAAAAAAAGTGATTCCAGAAGGATTTCCTACCTTGCCAAACTAAGCTGCATTAATGAAGGAACAATAAAATCCTTCTTAGACATACAATCCCTATGATAATATATCATCTCCAGACCAGTCTTTCAGGAGATGTTTAAGAAAGTTTTAGTCACAGAAATGAAAGAACGGGTCAACCCACTGCAAAAGCATCGGAAAGCACAGAGTTCACACACCATACAAAGAAACCACAAAGCGCAAAACACAAAGCAGCTTGTTAAGAACAGTGTAACAGAAACAGACCCCCATATAGCAATAATTAACTTAAAAATGTTAACAGACCTAACACTCCATTCAAAAAGAACAGAGTGATATATTGGATAAAGAAACATGATCTATTATTCTGCTGCCTTCAGGAAACCCTTCTCACTGTAAATACCCCCCAGATATTTATGGTAAAAACTTGGAGAAAGATCTTTCAGTCAAATGGAAACAAAAAAAAGAGCAGAAGTAGCTGTTCTTATATCAGATAACACAGACTTTAAACCAGTAAAAGCTTAAAACTGGACTGTTTTTAAAAAATGAACATATATAAAATGGAATATTATACAGTCATAAAGAAGGACAAATACATGGACTTTGCAGCAACTTGAATGGATTTAGAGTAAATCATACTAAGTGATCTATCACAGAAACAAAGAACAGAGTACCACATATTCCCATTTCTAAGCAGACCCTGAACATTTACCATAATACTATAGAAAAGGATTGACAGTATTGAGATACTGCCAAGGTTGGGGGAGGGGGTACACAGCATCAATGAGGCTATTTGAATTCAAGCCAGGCAAAATGGGGACCAAAGGGAGGCCCACATTTACCTGTATGATGTCCACTTGTGTACCTATTCCTGATTTGTACCACACATCTTTAATATAAAATATAAATAAATACAACTCAGGACATTTTTAAAAAAGGACATTGGAGAGAACTACATAATGATAAAGGTCTTAATTCATCAGCAAGAAATATCCATCTTGAATGTATATGCACCCAACACATGAGAATCTAGATTTATAAAACAGTTTCTATCTAATTTAAGTGATTTAATGTAAGTGAAGACATAGACAGCCACCCAATAATAGATGGAGTTTTCAACACCCTGCTAACAACTTGAAACAGGCAGAAAACTAACAGCAGCAACAAAAACAATAACAACAAAAATCCAGAACCTAAACTCAATGGACTAATTCAATCTAATAGGCATCTACAGAACACTTCACCCAACAATCACAGAATATATATTCTTTTCATCAGCATATGGCACATACTGTAAGATCAACCACATTCGTGGCATCAATCAAGCAAGAATAAATTTCCAAATGTTAAAATTATACCAAGCATCTTCTCAGACAACAGTGGAATAACAAGAAATATCACCAACAAGAATCCCCACAAAACACACAAAGAGATGAAAAGTAAGTAATATGCTCCTTAATGACTATTAGGTTAACACCAAAATCAGGACATAAATAAAAAGATTCCTAGAAACAAACAAAAACAGAGATATAACATATCAAAACCTCTGGGAGACCATGAAATTGATGATGAGAGGAAAGATGGTGATATTGCATAGACACAACAAGAAAATAGAGAGGTCTCAAGTAAGCAGTCTAATGTTGCACCTGAAGGAGCTGAAAGGACATGAACAATCCAGTCACTAAACTAGAGTAAGAATAGAAATTATCAACATAAATACACAGCTAAGTTAAATTAACACCAAGAAATTCATACAATGAGTCAACTAGTTGAAAATGTTTCTTTTTTTTAATTGAAAGAATAAATAAGATTGACAAAATTCTGATCAGATAAATGAGAGTGAGTGAGAGAGAGAGAGAGAGAGAGAGAGAGAGAGAGAAGAGAATATTCAGAAGAACACAATCAGAAATGGAAAAGTTGAGGTTACAACAAAGCTTGAGGAAATACAAAAGCATATCAGAGATTATTATAAATATCTGTATACATGTAAGCTGGACAATCTAAAGGATGTGGAAAAATTCTTGGCAACACACAATCATTCAAGATTGAAAGAAAAATAAACCAAAATCCTAAACAGACTTATAATAATACAAGTAATTAATTCAGAAACAAGAAACTTCCTAACCATAAAATATTCTAGGCCATATGGTTTCTCAGTCAAATTCTACCAGACATACAAGGAAACCTGCTGAAAGTTTTCCAAGCAATCAAGAAGGAAGGAATCTTCCCTACCTCATTCTATGAAACCAATATTATCCTGATAAGCAAAAATGGCAGAGACCCAAGAATGAAAGAAAATTACAGGCCAATTTTCTTGATGAACAGAGATGCAAAAATTCTTAACAAAATGCCAGCAAATTGCATCAAACAGCATGTTCCAAGCATCATTACCCATGGCCAGACAGGCTTCATTCTCGAAATGCAAGGCTGGTTCAACATATGCAAATCAATAAATGTAATCTACCACATAAACAGGTGTAAAATACACAAACCTCAAGATTAACTCAATAGATAAAAAAAAGCATTTGATAAAATCCAACATTCCTTCTTTATTAAACCCTCAAACACCAAGGCATTGAAGAAAAACAGGTTGTTACTCACACATTGATACTATGTATTGGGCACACACAGTCACAAAAACAGGAACAGGCACTGGGCACTGCTAGAGAATAGAAAAAGGAAGGAGGGATAAGAGAGTCAAAACCATCTTTTGTGAACCATGTCTACTACCGTGGGGAGAGAGTTTATCAGAAGGCCAAAACTCACCCATATGCAATATACTTGTATGCTTTTAACAAATACTCACTTAGGCCCACAATTCTAAAATTAAATAGATAAAAATAGTTTTTAAAAAAATTTGGAAAACTATAGTGACCCAGGCATACGTGTGTATGTGTGTGTATGTCACAGAAGTCCTTTTTCCACAATGTACAGCAGGAGAGCTTTGCTGTTTTGCTTTCCAGAGTCATATGTTATTTTTGACATCCAGGTCAAATGCCATCTCCAAAGGTCTTTTTTACCAATTAATATTTTTGGAGCCAACATCTGATTATTAAAAATTTAAGTTATCAAACTTTTACAGACAAGAGAGGAATTAGAGTTTCTCTAAAGACTATAAGATAATATATGCAAGGAATTTTTGGAGGAAGAGATGGGTTGACTTAAAGCAATTAACCAGGCTTATGGCATGAATTAAAAAAAAAAACTCTGTAGGTATTTAGATACTCAATCCATTCATTCTGATTCATTCTTACTATAACTGGAACATGGAAAGAAAGATTCTAAAATTATTCTGATTTTCTGAATAGTGCATTTCATTCTGCTTAATAATTTATATCTGTAATCTAAATAAATAACTAATAAGGCTTGTCAATTTCCTTTTATATTATAAATCTCATTCGCTTACTCCATCAAAAGCCAGGAGATGGTTGATAAGCCATGCACCTTGAATTATGAAGGGACCTGATAAGACTGCTAATCCCCATTTCTCAATGGTTTGTGTGCATAAGGATCACTTAGAGATCTGGCTAAAGTGCAGAGTCAGTTCAGTATATCTGAGGTCTGAGGTTCTGCACTTCTGAAAAGCTTCTAGGTAATGCTAATGTGGCTGGAATACCCTTGGGAAGGGAACTCCAAAGTTGTGAGTTGAAAGAAAAAAATAATGCCTCAATATCATAACCTAGGATTTACAACTCTGATTGCCAGTTTGTGTGGATTTCTGATTTGGGTCTTTGGCTTTGAAATATTTTGTGTTCCACACACGTTGCCTTGCTCGCTTCTTCCTCTGTCAATCTTTGCCTCAAAGCTCTATTTCTTAAAAGTCATCCAGCGATCACTAATAACAAAAGCTCCTGGTATGCTTGTTAGAATACATGTTCCATTGGCCTTTCTGGAGCTTACTATCTGTGGGTGATTCTCTGAAATCTGAAGTGTGTGCTTTGATATTGCTCACCAAAATTGAAAGCCATTGACATACTACTTTCTTTGTAAATCACTACCAAGTTACATGTGCTTCTTTGCTGATTATCTATATTTAACTCAATGTCTTACACCTATGTAAAGATTCTCATACAAGGGTGCTTACATGACCCTGTGTATCAGACTTTGCCTTGAATTCTGGATTCATGTGCTTTTATGGTGTGATCTTTTCTAATACCTACTTTGTTTTTTTCTTTCTTCCCTCTCTGCCTGTTTCTGCCTTTCTCGGACTTTAACGTTTTATATTCCACGTTACATTTTTGTTCACCATGGTGCTAAAACAAACCCAAAAGGAGTTACAGTAGCACTTCCCCTTATTCATAGGGTATACATTTCAAAATCCCCTGTGGTTTCAACCATAGTTAATACCAACCCAGCTGCCATCCATCAGAATGCATTCCTGTTCATGTCTTCCACCCACAAATCTAATGTCTTTTCCATTTTAACTAAGTACTTATCACACTCAGTGGTTGTAATTTTGCAGTTTGAAGTGTGACAGCAAAACTAGCAAAAATTTCTTTTTCCTTTTTCACCATTTTACTGATAGACTATTCATTCTAACTTCAGATCTTAGCAACTTCAGCATACATTTTATTTTCCTTATTCATTTGGGAACTTGCAACTTTTCATTTAAAGAAAGCATTTCAAGGCTTTTATTTGGCATATCTGTTTTTGAGGGCTACTGCTAAGTAAAACAAAGATTTCTGGAACACAAGCACTGCCATGCTCCAACAGAATCTAACAAGAGACTGCTAATAAGTGATTCACAGGTGGTCAGCGTGGACAGTGTAGAGACAATGAGAAGGGGATGATTCACATCCCAGGTGGAACGGAGCAGTACGGTGCAAGATTTCACCATGTTACTCAGAATAGCTGTTGCACAACTTAAAACTTAGAGCTTGTTTTTTTCTGAAATTCTCTATTTAAGGCTTTGGGAACTTGATTGACCTCAGCAACTGAAATCGTGGAAAGCAAAATTGTGGATAAGAAGGTGTTACTATACTGTCATTCCAACTATGTCTGATTATCTGATGACAAATTAAATCAATTCAATATGTATTTGGTAAGACTTATGTATGAATGACCATGGGACAGGTGGCTGTGAGGAGTGAAAGCATAATCAGGATCATAGTGACAACCTTAAAGAACTTACAATTTATTGAGCTGTGAGTACAACTTAGAAGCAATTTTTCAGACAGTTAAAACAGAAGAAATACTAACCAAATTTTATGAGCATATGTTTATTTTTGCCCAATATCTTTGAAAGAGCCATATGTATTGATTTTTATTGCTGCTGTAACCAATTATAACAAACTTCACGGCTTAAAATTGCATACCGCTATAGGGCAGAAGTTCAATATAAGTGTCAGTGTGATAGAATGAAGGCCTTTGTTGGATCGGCCTCCTTCTGAGGACTACAGGACATTTGCATTCCTTGCTTTTTCCAGTTTCTAGAGGACACCTACATGTTCCTGGGGTCACAGCCCCTTTCGGGGATGGTGTCATTCTGACTACTGCTTCCATTATTATATTTTCTTCTCTGAACCTGAGCCTCTTGCTTTCTTTTTTATGAGGATCCTTTGGGTTTATCCAGTTCATCTGGTATGATCTCAGGTCTCAGGATTCTTAACTCAGCTCTACAAAGTCCCTTTTCTCATGTAAGCTAATGTAGTCACAGGCTCTAAGATTAGATCATAGCCAATTGAAAGGATTGGGACCATTAGTCAGTTTACTACAGCATCCTTTCCCAGTTTAGTCCATATGGTATGGCTGAGGCTATTCCTTATACTCCCATCTCTGAATACAACCTATAACTCTGCCTGAGAGTTAGAGAACTTCACTTAGATGGTCACGGTAACAGGTTCTCAAGTGGGTCTGTGACCAAAGATAAGCAAGTGTCATTACTCCTTGTTACTTTTGTTAGGACAATTTTTAAAACAGTTTCTTTCTCTTGGTTTTCCTAAGTTTGTACGATATGATTCCTGAGTATCGGGTGGCCATCTTTACTCAGGAATCATATCGTACAAACTTAGGAAAACCAAGAAAAACATTAGTGAGAGATGGAGACTAGAAAGAAAAAGATCTGGTGATATTTTAGGAGCTCAACAAAGAACCAATTACCACCTCCTTTTTTCCCATCAAGTTTGGGCTATTTTCATTCACTTATGAACAAAGCACACCATATGAATATAGTTATGATGGAGTATTTGAATCAACAATAAAGGAAAAAGACAAATCGGAAAGATGAATGTTTGCATCACAGGGTGAAGAAACCAAGTAGCAAAGCTAATGCACAGGGACGTTCTTGATATTACAGTAAGGCATTCTGAACTTAGAACATTCTGAGCATATTCCTGAATATTAATTTGTGGGCCAGTCAGTTTGCGTTGCAGGGTTAGGTCTAGCAGCCTTGTTGAGCTGCCCAGTAGATAAGGTATGAATGTATACAACTCAATAAGCTTTTCTTAAATGTCATGGGTGGGCTGCTATGACATGGAATTCAGCAAATAAAAACATGCTGGAGTAAAGTAAGACATGTTTTCGGAAGAAAATAACCCCACTAAACTTCGTAGGGGGTACTGAGTCAACTCCACAACTGAGTTTATTGTAAAAAATTAGGGAGTTGACTGGTGTTATTGTATAATTAGAGACAAGCATACAACTTTTCTTTTTTTTATTAGAACTTCTAAAAGAGAAATATTTCTAGTTAATGGTCAATTATTTTTGCTTCTTGTTTTGTGAAAAGTGTAACAGGAAGAGAGTTCAGCTCTGATATCTGCACAGTTCTATGTATGTTCCACACACTGGTATGCCCTGGGTTTAAGAGGAGATTCCCAGCTGTGTGGAGGAGACATCAAGCTGGGACACGCATAGATTCACCAAGATTAGAAACCTCAGAAAGAGTGACTCGTGAAAATCCAAACTGACCTTTAATTAAAGCTATAAGGAAAAAACCTTTTTTCACCAAAACTTCTGTGAACAGATGCAAGACTTAGTGCCTTGATAATTTCATCAGAAAAACATATTTTCTTCCCTAGGAATGTATTAAATTGTTTTGTTAAATGAAGAAAAACATACAGCACTATTGTGTACAGTTACTCATTTCCTCTTGTTTTTTCCTAGATATTATGAAACATTTGATTATTTTTCATTTTAATTGTATATTTAAATACTAGCATCAACTAGAATAAGTGGGTAGCATAATATATTGTGGTTAAGATTTGAATATGCCTCTAAAAAGCATATGTTTTTCCAGTTCCATTTAATAAGGACGTAACAAAATGACAATATAATTTAAATTATTCATGAAAGGATGACCCCCTGGCATGAGCATTTAGAAAAACATAAGACTCAAACAAACAAACAAACAAATAAACATCAAAATCCTTTAGCAAAATATATTTGAAAGTATATAATGTAAAATTAGTCCTGGTGTTATGCTTCATCCAGAATGAATAAACACAGTAAATTTACCAGTAATAAAGTTAGACTCCATATAACAATTTAGGCACTAGACCTGCCTTTTGAATTTAATGCTATGCATTGCTTTCAATAGTAAAGTTAGTTATATATTTAATAAGACTCTAAGTTGTTCTTCTACTAACTACTTCATGGCATTTCTGGCTGACTTTTCTGGGAAGCCTGTGTCCTAGAGAGAAATATAGGAGCCAATATTGTAAAAGCCAATTTCATTTTTAAATGCCACATAGAAATAGGACAAGGGAGAGAAAGCCAGTAAAAGGCAATTATAATAGTCAGGAGTGGCCCAAAGCAATGTTCATGAAGATGCACCCCTGGTCCTGATTTTTGTCAACATGACCCCAATTCATGACACCGATGTCAATTCACAGGATTATAGGCATGCAGCTCAGTGACAGAACAGGTGAGGCAGACCTGCAGATTTAGCCATTTCCCATCTGATCATTGTCAAAAGCATAAAATTCACACCTTGGCCTCATCTGTTCTTATTACAATCTTTGTCATTGGAATGAGGCGCCTGGATGTTAATCACCATTGTGGTCCGGGGAAGCTTGTCGTCTGCAGCACTGCTGTAACCTTTTCAATATGCTGCGTTGGATTGGCTCTCCAATCCAGCCTGATTTCTCACATGAAAGAGAGGTTGTAAAAGGTGATAACAGAGGCAGCCATCCAATCAAACCGCAGAACCTTGAAAAGGTCAAGCGCATATAGAGTTGCCTCCGTGAGAACATATCAGAGAAATGAAATGAGGGCCCCTTTCTCATTTGAGATTTCATAATATCAGTCTTGAACTACATAACAATTCAAATCACAGGAGTTAAAAAAGGGAAAAAAATACGTGTCCATTTGTGCAAAAAAAATAAAATTATTTGCTATAGAATGAGATTTTTTGCTTTTCTTTTTTGTCTCTATTTTTTTCATTAAGTTTAAGTCTATGCAAGACATTATCCCTGTCAAAATAATGCAGAAAATGTTGAATAATATTTTAAATACTCAGGTTTAGGAATCTGAATAATGAGTTTTAATTCCATCTATTATAATCAATCATAATAATTCTACTATAATTATATAATCTATTATAATAAATTCCATTTATTAATTGAGTAACTTGGTTACTGATTTAAACATCTCTAAACCTCAATGCTATTATCAGTAAAACATAATGTATTTACTGAAGACTTCTTTTAGAGATGGGATCAGATAACATCTTCATTCACAATATAATAATCAGGAGACAGTGGGACATAGTAGTAGCAGCAATTACAAAAGCTGTAATCTAAAAGTAAAAGTAGTAGAACTGGTGATAATATTACTAGTAGTATATACGTAGCAGAAGCATTTATTTTCATATGTGTATTAGAGAATAAACATAAATTAGACTGTTTAAACAAATAGCTGTATACCAATGTGGCATATTTTAAAATATATGTTTTGATTAAAAAAATGCTCAGGAATATGTTCAAGGCATTGGTTTATGATATCAATAATTCAGAAATGTCTATACAATACAAGGGAAGACAAAGGGAGAAAATTAATTTGATTCCTAGGAGAAAATTATAGTCAACTTAGATTCATGCTTCTTAATCAAAACTATGTTCAGAATTAGAATATTTGTTATATCCTCTGTCTCAGAATTTCTGAGACGAGAACATAGGACAGAGGGAGTAACCCGGTTGAACTGAAACTGTGGAGCATGTTTTTCATAGGAAAATTGGACAAGTGGGTAGGAAACACTGGCAAGAGAAAACCTTAAGGCCCTTCATCTTCCAAAAGCAGTGACTGTACTGCAATTGGCCTCATAATTTTATATCCCTTTCTTCTGTAGCGTGCCCTCCTTCCCAGTATTGGAATGTAATCTGAACTGTCTATAAACTCAGCTTAACATAATTTACTTATCACACCAATAACAGATTGCAAGGATCCAAAACTTGATGTGTCTACCACTATTTGCCTTAAAAATTTTCATTAAATATGGAGTATTATGCAGCCATAAAGAGGGACAAACATATGGACTTTGTATCAACTTGGATGGATTTAGAATCTGTCATACTCGGTGATCTATCACAGAAACAAAGAACAGAATACCACATGTTCTTACTCATAAGTGGACCTTGAACAATTATAATACTATAAGAAAGGGATTGGTAGTAGTGGGAACTGCCAAGGAAAGGGAGGTGGGATTGTCAGTTGAGGGAAACTGCTGGGGGGGGGCACACCTCATCCACAAGAGTACCTGCATATTCAACGTTTGTATGCCTAACCCTGAATTGTACCCCACATCTTTAAAGTAAAAAAATTAAAATAGATTAAAAAATAAAAGAAAAATTTTGATTGAAAAGATTTTTTATTGCAAAATAACTTTGGGATCTGCAGATTGACACAGCTAATAACAGGAGAAAAATGCCATACTCAGAAAAAAGTAAATAATAAGTAATCTTGTAATTTGCAAAAATATTATCTTCATTGGAGAAACTATTTCAGAATAATATTAACACAAATGAAAACACTACTGTTTACAGTATAGTGTTTCTTTGCAGCGCTGAGTCATTGTTTTATCACAGTGATACTTTTAAGTGATATTCCTAGTTCCTAGGGGACAAATTTTTAATGTTGAGACTTTGAGGTGCACTGTTGAGCTAGATAAAGTCCAATTTGGTGGGACAGTACTATTTGTAAGCTCTGATTTCGCAAGAATTCACTCTGAGAGTAAAGTTTAAATATATGAAAGCAATGAAATATTCTGGAATTCTCCAAACAAAGAGAAAACGTTAACATTTGTTTTCTTATTGTTTTCGTTAGAAATAAAATATGGGAAATATGTAATGAAGCCACTAATTGAAGCATAATAAAGTGACAGCCTTAAAACTGCAGAAAAAAATAGAAACCATACTTATAATGAAAATTGCCTTTTAATTACCTCTCTCTTCCCTATTTCCATCTTCCTCTCTCAACTCCTACTCACAGGAGGTATAAGGAGGGAATGGGAAGAGGTGTAGAAGAGACAGAGATACAGAAAAGTAGAGACAAGAATAGAGAATCATTTAATGACCATTGGAATCTCATTCAATCCAACAGGTGCGTTATTGGCTATTCGCTTTGTTAGGTACTCTGGATAAGAATATTTGAGAACACTGATGTCGTGTTTCCACTCATGAAACTTAAAGCATACGAAATGACACATTTAACAATTTAATTACTTCCCTGTCTTCAAACTGGACAGATACAGTAAGACTCCTTTGAGAACATGCAACAAGAAAATGTGTCATAGGCTGGCATTGTGGAAAATTATTCAAGTGGAATACCGAAGTGAACAATTGAACTGGGATCTGACAAATGAGTAGAATTTGACTAGAAAAGCAGATAAAGTCTAGATAACGTTGTATGCCATTGAGGTATTTTCAAAAGCCTAGAAGCTAGAAGTGGCACTTTAAAGAACTGAGAAGGAGTAAAATTAAGCTGGTTTTGCTGGAGGCCAAGAGAGGGAATTTGTAAGGTAAGAGATGAGGCTGCAAGGATAAGGAATGACCAAACTACAAAGGCTTTCAGGTTGCATAAAGTGCTTTCTTCTCCTAAGAACGCTGGAAAGGCTTTGAAGATTTCACACAGAGAAACAGCACTAAGTTGGGATTACTCTAGGTACTATGTACCAATGAAGTGAAAGGGACTGAAATGGCTGCGGGAATGGGAGGCTGCCTAAGAAGATACTACCGAACAATGGTCTGGATAGGAGATGAGGAAGCTTAGACTACTTAGGAGTTTAATTAGAAGTCAGAATGGAACACATGTATGGGAGGAGAGTGTCTGCATTGATGCTTTCAATGTGGATGTGATAGAACTCTGAAACAATAGTGTCCAATGACAGCACTTAACTTTTAAAACACAAAATGGATGCAGTTTTGAAATGAGTACCAAGGTGAGAACACCATTTATGGTGGAGTGGGATAAACTGTAGAGTTATGGGGCTGGTTTATAAAACGTAGTATCCCTAGGATCAAAATCGATGGGCGTATATCAAGAATATGCCTCCATCAACACAATCAAAACAAATTAAGCACGTATAATCAAGAGATTCAAGAGAGTCTTCCCAACCAAATATCACAATTCACTGCCTAATTTTTAGTCCTGTGACCGTTTTTAGAACCTCTAAGGGGTCTATGATGAAATACACACCCCAGAAAGGGACATTTTCAAGCATTTTAAGGACTTTTGGAATCAGGTCTGGGTTGACATAGCACCATCATGTATCCCCTGTTAGAAGCAATGCAGATAGGATCCAGGTAATGAATGGACTCCTAGTTCAGCTCACCATGAACTAAACAGCAATTTAATCATCTGTGAGTGTAGAAATGGAGTAGATATACTTGACAGGTGACAACACCCTCACCTTGGTTTTATAGCCTTGGGGATAAGAGCTATTAAAGTGAAGAAGGCCAAGTGGAAGACTTTGTTGCTGGTCTCTTCCCTGGAAAGAGTAACAAAAATTAGTGCTGTCCTTACAGAGCTAAAACATGCGTGTGTTCATATCTTATCACCACTTATTCACCAGTTAGGTCCCTGCCCAACAAGACATATAGTGTAAGACAATGGAGGACCAAGATCAATCAAGGAGTAGTCCCAATTGCAGATGCTCTGTCAGATATGGGTTTTTTGTTTTGTTTTGTTTTGGTTTGGTTTTGCCAGAGAATAGCAGAGTCTCAAGTATGAGTTATATAATTTTTGATCTGGTAAGTATATTATCATCTATCACTATTAGAAAAAATAAATCTTAAACTGTTTGCACTTAGTTGGAACAGACAACTGCATTTGTTTATAGTCTAGTACTGGGGTTCTGTTAACTCTCTCGCCTAGACACAACATAATCCAGACACCTGGAACTGCCAGGCCTTACGCAGAACATCATACTGGTTCATTGTGCTGATGATGTCTTGCTAGTCGGACTGGGAGCCAGAAGAGGCTAGTCTATAGGAGGTCTTGGTAAGATACATGTGCTTAAGAGGATGAGAGAGTAAAAGTCAGGTAAATGAAAACTTACTGTGTAAATAATTTGTCTTTATTTTAAATAAAAGCCTAGTTTAGGGCAGCTTTAGTTTTACAGAATAATTTGGCAGAAAGTAACAATAATATCATACGCTGACCTGATAGCATAATTTAAAACTGTCATCTTATGCCAACAGACCACAAAGAAAAATAATCTTTGTAACAGGCAACTGACCTAGGAGGTTATTATACTACAGGGTAAAAAGGAATATGTTTGATATACAGGTGATCCACTTGGGGGCTTTTGGTACTCCTTTGCCCAGTTTTGGCAATAAACAGACAATTGTAGCAGTCATGCCTCAAAGGGGCAGAGTGAACATACATGCAGATTCTTAATGGCTAAGTGTTTGGCTTATCGGTATGGCATAAAAATTAGCAGTGGTCTAGGTGAAGACTGAAGGATCTCAAATGGGTAGGAGAGAGGCAGAGTGTTGGTTGTGACCTTTAGGTAAGCTGAGAAATGGGACTGTGATATATGTTATCCTTTATTTCTGAAGTTTCCCCTTAGACAAAATTTTCCAAGGAATTTTGTAGAAGATTATCTCCAAACTTATCTAAAAAAATGAATCGGCTGGGCATGGTGGTTCATGCCTATAAACTCAGCACTTTGGGTGACTGAGGTGAGAGGATTGCCTGCGCCCACGGGTTCAAGACCAGCCTGGGAAATTTGGTGAAATCTCATCTCTACAATAAATCAAGAAATTTAGCCAGGCATGGTGGCACATGCCTCTCGTTCCAGCTACTTGGAAGGCTGAGGCAGAAGGATAACCTGAGTCCAGCAGGTAGAGGCTGTGGTGGCTTTGAGCGTGCCATTGCCCTCCAGTCTGGGCAACAGAGTGATACTGACTCAAAAAAAAAAAAAAGAAAGAAAGAAATGACTTTTAGCAGGGCATTTGGTGGACGATAGTGCTGAATGTAATGTCTTTCATATCTTTCAAAAATGAAAAACATATTTCCTTAACTGCTGAGACTACTACCAATTTACCGTTCCCAGCTGTCAATCTTTTTTCAGAAAGCACCCCAACTGAAGTGAGCTGCTTTGTTCAAAGCATTCTCATTCTCTTTCTCAGAGAACTAGCAATGAATTATAAAATAAAATGGGGTTAGAAGAACATATACCTCTCGCCCAAAGTCAGGCTCTAAAATATTATGCCAGCTTCAGAGTGCCTCATAAGGTCAACCTGAGCCTTCTTTGGGGGTGCATCTCAGTACATTTTATTCTGCCCAGTCTTTTCTTCCACAATTGTTGATGCCAAGATAAATTTCTAAAAACTTCCAATCTAATAATATCTATCTCAGTCTGTTTCCTAGCACAAAAATATATAAAGAGTCCATGGAAATCAATAAGTAATGAGTAAATAAACCACCAAAATTTGAGGTAAAAACATGGTAAAAAATAAACATTTCCCCAGTTTTTATATAACAATAACGCTCAGGTGGAGAACAAAATAAAAAACACAATTTCATTTACAATAGTCACACAAACAAACAAACAGACACAATCTCTAGGAATACCTTTAGCCAAAGAGGTGAAAGATCTCTGCCAGGAGAACTGTAATATATGATTGAAAGAAATCGTAGAAAGAAAGAAATGATTTGATACATACAAATGTAAAACCTTCCATTCTCATGGACTGGAAGAAACAATATTATTAAAATGTGCGCCTGTAATCCCGCGCCTTGGGAGGCTGAGGTGAATGGATTGCCTGAGCCTGCGGGTTCGAGACCCGCCTGGGCAGGCGAAACCTCATCTCTACAATAAATCAAAAAAAAAAAAAAACTAGCAGGGCGTGGTAGCGCGCGCCTGTAGTTCCGGCTACTCGGAAGGCTGAGGCGGAAGGATCACCGGAGCCCAGCAGGTCGAGGCTGCGATGGCCGGGAGCGGCCACTGCACTCCAGCCTGGGCGACTGAGTTAGACGCCAACTCAAAAAAAAAAAGAAAAAAAAGTGCATACTACTCAAATCTATAGATTCAATGTAATTTGCATAAAACTACTAATGTAATTTTAAATTCCGCAGAATTTAAAAAAAATTATTCTAAAACTCATATGGAAGGAAAAAACGAGTCTGAATAGACAATGCAATCCTAAGCAAAACCAAACCAAAACAAAACCAAAAACCAGAAAACAAAACCAGAGGCATCTCACTACTCTACTTCAAACAACACTACAGGGTGACAGTAACCAAAACTCCATGATATTGGTACTAAAATAGACACATATAACAATAGAACCAAGCAGAGATCCCAGAAATAAAGTTGTATGTTCAAAACCTACTGATTTTCAACAAAGCTAACAAAAATAAACATTGAGGAAATAATACCTATTGAATAAATGGCGCTAGGAAAATTGGCTAATTATACCCAGAAGAATAAAATTGGACCCCTACCTCTAAATATACACAAAAATTAACACAAGATAGATTTAAAACATAAATGTAAGAATTCAAACTATAAAAATTCTAAATGAAACCTAGAAAATACTCTTCTGGACATCAGTTTTAGCAAAAAATTTATGACTAAGACTTCAAAAGCTAACAACACAAAAATTGATAAGTGGGAAATTCAGTAAAATGTATTTTTTATTTTTTTCAGACATAAAATTATATATACTAATTGTATACAACATGATTTTTTGAAGTAATGTATATACATTATGGGGCAACTAAATATAGCTGATTAATATGGGCATTACCTCATATAATTTTCTTTATGTGATGAGAACTCCTAATATCCACTCTCTTAACATTTTTCAAAATTAAAATATATTGTTGTTAAGTACAATCATATTGTATAATAGCGTTCTTTAACTTATTCATTCTAACTGAAAGTTTGTGTCCTTTGGCCAACATCTCTGCAACCACCAACTCCCAACCACTCCAGCCCTTGGTATGGTAACCACCATTCTTTTCTCTATGTCTATAATATCAACATTTTAGATTTCACATTTGAGTAAAAATATGCATTATTTGTCTTTCTGTGGCTGGCTTATTTCACTTAACATAATGTTTTCTAGATTCACCCATGTTGTCTCAAATAATAAGACTTTTGTCTCCCTTTATACGGGTGAACTGTCTTTAATTATGTACATATGCCACATTTTAAAAAATCTATGCATCTTTTGTTAGACAGGGTGATTTCATATCTTGACTATTATGAATAATGTTGCAATTAACATGGGAGTGTAGATATCTCTTTGATATACTGATCTCATTTTCTTTGGATATATATTCAGCAGTAGAATTGCTGGCTCATGTAGCAGTTCTATTTTTTAACTTTTTGAGAATGTTCATACTGTTTTTATAATGGCTGCCTTAACAAATATTCTCCACTTCCGTGCCAAAACTTAACTTTTTTTTTCTTTCTGTTAATAGTCATTCTAATAGGTGTAAGATGATATTTAATTGTCATTTGAATTTGCATCTTATCAGTGATGAGTAATGTTGAGAATTTTTTTATATACTTATTGGCCATTTATTTGTCACATTTGAGAATTATGTATTTAGGTTCTTTGTCCATTTTCTGATTAGATTTTTTTTGTTTTTGCTATTAAGATGTTTGAGTTTCTTATATTTTGTATTTTAATCTCTTTTCAGATGTACAGTTTGCACATTTTTTTCTCATTCTGTAAATTCTCTCTTCATTCTGTTGAATGTCTCCTTTGGTTTGCAGAACTTTGTAGTTTAATGCAGTTCCATTTGTCTATTTTTGCTTTTGTTGCTTGTTTTTTGAATCATTTCCAAAAAATCGTAGCCAGACCAACATCATACACTTTTTGCCCTCTGGACAAATGAGATTGCATCAAACCCAAAAGCTTTTGCTCAACAAAGGAAACAATGTGAAGAGAAAATCCATAGTACAGGAGGAAATATTTTTAAACCACACTTCTGACAAGGGGTTAATATCTAAAATATATAAAGAATTCAACATCACTGGAGAAAAGAAAATAACATGAGTTTAAAATGGGCAAAGGGCCTCAATAGACATTTCTTCAATAAAAACATAAAATAGTCAACAGATACAGGAAATTCTGCCCAACACCACTAATCACAAAAGAAATGCAAATCAAAACCACAGTGAAATATAACCGCACATCTACTTCAGTGGTTATTATCATAACAAAAACAAAAGATAAGCGTCAACAAAGCTGTGGAAACCTGTGCACATGATTGGTGAAAATGTAAATTTGTACAGACATTATGGAAAATAATATAGAGATTCCTCAGAACTTTAAAATGGAATTATCCTATGATCCAGCATTCTAACGTCTTGGCATACATCCAAATAAAAGAAAATCAGTATCTTCAAGAGTTATCTGCATTTCCATGTTTATTACATTATTATTTTATTCACCTTCGCTAAAACATAAAAGCAGCCTAACTGTCCATTAACAATTAATGAATAAAGAAAATGTGGCATATATCCATATGTAGAATTTTTTCAGTCCTAAAAAAGAAAATTCTGTCTTTACAACAACATAGATAAACCTGAAGGACATTATGTTAAGTAAAATAAGTCAGGGACACAAAGAAAATTAATGTAAAATCTCACTCATTTGGGAGATCCAAAATGGTGGAATGGAATGTAAACTGGTGGCCACATGGGTGTTGGGGTGGGAGAAACGAGATCTTGGTCAAAGGGCTTAAAGTTTCATTTACACAAAATGAATGAGTTCTGGAGACCTAATATACAGCATGCTGACAGCAATTGGCAATTCTGTTTTTCACACTTAAAGTTTGCGAAGAGAATGGACCTTCTGTGTTCTCCCTGCGCACACAGAAATGGTAACTGTGTGAGGTGAATAATATGTTAAATAGCTTGACTGTGTTAATCATTTAACGACATAAAAGTATATCAAGATATCATGTTGGATACATTAAATATATACAATTGTTACTTATCAATTCTACCTCAGTAAGTCCAGAAAAGAAATTTTAACAGATTTATAAAAAGTATGAATTCTTCTAATTTAATAGCTTATCAATTATTCTTATTTCCAAGGCGATTTTTGCTTAATGCAGAAAATTTGAGAATGAGTGATAAGTATAGGAAAAATAATATCATAAGAAAACAGATGTTAGCTTCAATTATAAATACAAATACAGATGATACGGTCATAGATACAGATATAGACAGCCATTTATATTCATGGGTTTTGCATCTGTGGATTAATCCACTGTGGTTTGAAAATATTTGGGGGTTGGTTGAGAAATTGAGGTTTTGCTTCCAAAGCCTCCACCATCAATCACTGGGGAGAGGAGAACCTATTCAGTACATGGTGCTAGAAAAACTGGCTGACCACATGCAGAAGACTAAAACAAGACCCCTACCTATCCCCATATACAAAAATACACTTGAAATGGATCAAAGACCTAAGCATAAACCCTCAAACTATAAGAACCTTAGAAAATGCAGGATACACCCTTCTGGAAATTGGAACTGGCAACCAATTCCTGATCAAAACCCCAAGTACCCATGCCATAAGAGATAAGACAGACAAGTGGGACCTCGTCAAACTGACAAACTTCTGCAAATCCAAAGAAACCATCAAGAGAACAGGGAGACAGCCCACAGACTAGGAAAAATTATTTGCCAACTGTATGTTTGACAAAGGCCTAACACCTAGGATCTACAAGGAACTCAAATGTGCCAAAAAGAAAAAAAAAATGAACGGCAGAGTACAAAGTGGAAAAAAGTCATGAAAAGTCAGTTCTCAAAAAAAGATATAGGAGCAGCTAACAGATATATGAAAAAATGCTCAGCTTCACTAGCCATCAAAGAAATGCAAATTAAAACCACACTGATATACCACATATCTCAGTTAGGATGGCCATCATCAATAACTCAAAAAACAACAGATGCTGGGGAGCATGTGGGGAAAAGGGAACACTTCTACACTGTTGGTGGGAGTGTAAACTAGTGAAGCCTCTGTGGAAAACAGTCTGGTGATTCCTATAAGACCTAAAAATCAACTTTCCAGAGGACCTTGTAATTCCCCTACTGTGAATATACCTAGAGGAACTCAAATCACTCTCTGAAAAAAGATAACTGCACACACATGTTTACTGCAGTGTTATTTACACTAACAAAACCATGGAGCCATCTGTGCTGCCCATCGAAAGAGGATTGGATTAAAAAAATGTGGTACATATACACAATGGAATATTACACAGCCATAAAGAAGGACAAAATTATGAACTTTGCAGTAACTTGGATGGGCTTAGAGTTGGTCATTCTCAGTGATCTATCACAGAAACATATGTCTCACTCATAAGTGGACCTTGGACAATTATCATAATACTAAAAGAAAGGGATTGAGAGCAGTGAGAAACTGCCAGGGGTGGTGGGACACATCTCATCAACAAAGGTACTTGCATAATGAACATTGTATACCTAATCCTGACTTGTACCCCACATCTTTAAAATATTTTTTTTTAAAGGAATATATTAGGGGGGAAAAAGATGGTTGCATTTGTACTGAACATGTGCAGACCTCTTTTCTTGTCATCTTTCCCTAAACAATATAGTACAACCACTATTAAATAGCACTCATATTTTATTTGGTATTATAAGTTATCTAGAGATAATTTAAAATATTTATGGGAGGTTGTCTGTAGATTTATATGCAAATACTATACCATTTATATAAGTAACTTAAGCATCTATATGTTTTGGTATCTGGGAAGTTATCGGAAGCAATTCTCCACAGATATTGAGGGACAACTGTGTGTGTGTGTGTGTGTGTGTGTGTGTGTGTGTGTGTGTGTGTGCATATGTACAAAATTTTAAATAACAATGGTACTATAGTCATAATTTCTTCCCATTTTAAAGTTAGTAATACATCCTAAATATATTATACTCTCAATAGTTTTAGTTATGTTTTAAAAGGTTGTGACATTATTATTTTAATATTATAGTGCATGATAAATTGACATAAATTGACATAGTTATGCTTATAATATAGTAAGGAAAACAATATTTAGCAATTTAAGCTAAATTTTAAACTATATTTAAACACAATTTTTAGGCTTTTGTTGTATGAGTAGAGACTCCCCAAAAAACCTAGAATTCGTTTTTGGAGGGTGAGCCCTTTGTAGTACAGGTTTCCCCCAGAAGTTAAGTGTTTTAGAGACCCATCAATATCAGTGTACCAGTCAACATTGCTGTCAGAGTCTGTGCTGGGTTTCCGTGTTTTTTTTCTTTAATTCTTTCATCACACTTGTTCATTTCTTGATGGGTGATTTACAAGTGCACCTGCCCACATGGCACTGAGTGTTCAGCAATTTTGTCCAAAGATGGCATGACCCCTGTGCCCCATCCTCCCTATTCACCCGAACTGGCCCTGAGTGACTTTTTTGGTTTATTTCCCTGGGTGAAAATTGTCCTCAGAGTGGAATGTTTTGACGATGTGGAAGAGACGAAACAAAAAACAGCACTAAAAGACATCAAAATTGATGCTCTCAAAAACTGTTTTGAGCAGTGGAAAAAGTGTCTTGATAAATGTATCAAATGAAGAGTACTTTGCAGGTAACTGAAGTTTAAATATGTAAGAATAAATGCACAATTTTTTATACATAATTTATGAATTTGGGGAGTACTCCCTTGTATATTTTCTAATTATCGTTTAAAGATCCTTAGCAAATGATAATCTCACTATTTTCTGAGTTTTCTAATATTGCTTATTCTGTCAGGTAATGCATGAAATCATGTTATTTTAATTTAAATTTTTATGATTGCTATCTAACTTGAATTTTAAAATATTTATTATTTTATTAGCAAAACTCCTCTTTAAGAATTGTCTTCATTCATTAAATATTTTTTCTTCTCTTGGTTTTCATTTCAGTGTTTCTTATTAATGATTTGTTATAGCATGTTTTTTGTTTCTTTACCTACATCCTATAAAAATATGGATGTCAATAAAATTTTCTATAATTAACATTTCACCTTTTTCTCGATAATTTTCACATAAACAGAACCTTGATAGGAAACAAAAGAAAAGATGAGAAAAACTTGCCAATTAAAAAAAATTAAAAATGGAAGATATTAAAATAAACCTGGACAAAAATAAATTTAAATATCTTAAATGTGGTATTCAAACACTTGAAATAAGATTTCAAAGAATACAGAACCCAATGAACTCTTTAAAGCAGGGGTCCCTAACCCCTGGGCCACAGAGGTCTGTAGTCTGTTAGGAACCAGAGTGTGAATGATGCCCACTCACACTGGGAATAGCCGGTTAGCGAGGAAAGCTTCTTCTATATTTACAATGCCCTGTTGCTACATTGCTGGCATTACTGCCCGAGCTCTGCCTCCAGTCAGGTTAGCCCTGAAAAGCCTGCTTCCATTTCCAACATCCTGTCTTTGTGAAGCAGAGTTTTCTGCAGTGAAGCAACCACAATGGGATTACAGCGTAGACTTGAACCTAAGTCACACTCTTGGCCTGTCACTGTCTCCCATCACCCCCCATGGGACTGTCTAGTTGCAGGAAAATAGGAAAATGAGCCCACGGCTCCCACTGATTCTGCATTATGGTGAGCTATGCAATTACTTCATTATATATTGCAATGTAATAATAATAGAAATAAAGTACACAATGAAAGTAATGCCCTTGAATCATTCTGTTACCTGCACCCCACTGCCCCAACCCGTCCGTGAAAATGAAAGCAGTCTCTGATGCCCAAAAAGGTTGGGGACTGCTGCTCTAAAGTATTAAAATTAGTCACATGAAGGACAAAATGGACAGGCCCTCTGAAAATATAAAGAGAAAGTATAAGAGAAAACCAACTAATAGAAAGTCGATAAACAAGTAGAGTCAACATACCTTTAAATGTAGGTAAATTCTGGAAGGAGACACCAAAAAATTGGGGAAACAGCAATATTTAAAGGGATAATATAAGTAAAATTTTATGGGTTGAAAATAATATGACATCAAAAACAAAGGTGAATCCAAGATGTTGATGATGCTGGTGGTGATAGTGGTAGTTGTGTTCAATATCTCTTGAGTGAATAAAATGTGCACAACAAAATAATAAGATGGCTGTCTTTATGTATTTAACCATTATTTAACCCTCAAAACTATATTATAAGGTAAATAATTTTAGAATGAAAAATTAACTCTTAATTGTGTAGAGTAGCATACAACCAGTACAGTATAAGTATTCAAGCACAGAGCTAAACATTTCCATCTCACATATTTTTATTAATCACATTATTTAGGTTGATAAAGTTACATATAGTTACATATATTTCAAAGAGTTTTTAATTTCAAAAATAAGGAAAAAAGCAGAAAACTCAGATTCATAAATTTAAAAAAAAGATATCCCTGGATTTCTCTACCTTTGTATAATAGCAGGGCCTGTCTATCATGGGTACAATGGGAGACTTCACATTAACATAAAGTTGTTAAATATGACCCATTAAGAATATGTACTTAAAATATTTTAGTGCTTATGTTAGTTTAGGTTCTCCTGAGAAACAGAACTAAGAGCTTATATACACATGTAAGTATATATAAGCTTATATAGAGATAAAATTGGTTTATGTGATATTGTTGAGGCTGAAATTTCCATAATCTGCCATCTGCAATATGGAAACCTCAAACAGGTGGTTGTGTAATTTCAGCCTGAATCTGAAAGCCCACGAACTAGAAACTTTGATGGTGTAACTCCTGGAAGACGGAAGTTGCAGTTTATGTAATTTTTCAGAGAGTGTGAAGTCCCCCTTCTTCCATCTTTTCATTTTATTCAGTTCTCAGCAAATTGAATGGTGACCAATCACACCGGGAATCTACTTTACTCAGTCTAAGGATTCAAATGCCAACCTCTTACAAAGATATCTTCACAGACAAACACAGCAAGAATGTTTACCCAAATGCTGAAACATCCCGTGACCCAATCAACCAGACTTAGAAAGTCAACCATCACAGTGCTAAATTATATGAAATATTTTGCCTACTTATTATAAATAAGGCATATTTCATAGTCTTGTCTTTATAAGAATGCCTACCAGAAAGAAATATATTTTAACCCTTCTGCATTTTGTTTCATTATTATTCATTTTGTTTTTTTCTTACAACCTATTCCGAAACAAAAGGAAAGCCTGAAAACTTGAAATTTGTTTAGCAGGGTTTAAAATCTGTTTAAAATGTATGACAGGCTTCTAAGTCTCTAAGAATAGTATTAGCAAGATTAAAACTCTAGAGTGAGTTCAAAAGAAGCAAACCTAAAAAAAAATACCCTTTTAAATACTGGAAATGAATACAAGGGCATATTAGCTTTCCATTACTGCTGTGACAAATTACCAGAGACTTGATGGAGTAAAGCAGTATAAATTTATTGCTGTACCTTTCTAGAGGTCAAAAGTTCAAAATTAATCTCTCTGTGCTAAAACCAACATATAAAACTTTCTTTGGAAGTCTTGAAGAGGGGATTTTTGTAGTTGTTGTTGTTGTTGTTGTTTTGTTTGTTTCCTTTTCCAGTTTTTAGGGGCTGTCTACATTTCTTGGCTTGAGGTCATATTCACCCATATCCAAGCCAGCAACTCCAAGCCAAGTCCTTCTCATGCTATTATTGTTCAAGTTTTCTCATTTCCTTCTCTCTTTAAGTTGTAAACTCTTGAAATGACGTTGTGCCCACTTGGATAATCTAAGAAAATCTCTAAATTTTCATGTCAGTTGATTAGCAAGCTAAATTATATCTGTAGCTTTGCTTCTTTTTTGTCATGTATGTAGTATACTTATATGCTACAAGGATTAGAATGTGGACATCAATGTGAGGCTATTATTCTAACTTTCTAGCTTTTGGTCCCAGAAGATTCACATCTATTCCATATGCAAAATACATTTACCCTATGCCCAAATTCTTCAGATTCTCAATGAATCTCATCAACTCTAGTCCAAAATATCATCTGAGTCACATCAGCTCAAAAGTTTCAAATCTCACCATTTAAATAATCTAAGATATTTATGAATGAGGCTTTATCCAGATTTAAAAATTCATCCTGGGGTATAATTTTTCTCTTTTACTCTATTATGTTTAAAGATTGTTTTTGAGTAGAATTGTTTTCAAACTTTGAAAAGCAAGACATATATTGCAAAGTGGTAGTTGAAGACACTATTATCTAAGAAGGGTGGTTATGGGTAACTTGGTTGTATATGATCAGATGTCTTGACTCTCTAAGAAATGGAAATTATAGATTTTTCTGATCATGGATTGATGGATTTGGTTGACAGGATAGATTTTTTAAGGTTAAATTGCTCAATAGAAAGGAAACTAAGATTTCTAGCGTCCAGAATGAGTTCATAATAGAAAAGTTAGTAAAAAAAATCTCAAACCAATTTTTTCACAAATAATATCAAATTGACAAATTGGAATTAAAAAAGGTATAGTCTCAATAAAGCATTTTAAAAGTGTCATTTATATCACAGTACAGGTAGCTACACATGTAACCAGTTAAATGACTTCTCAAAAATAAGCACAGGCTAAAATGTTGTGTTTCTAAGGGTACAGCATGGTATGTCCTCAACATTTCAATCAATGATTTATATGAAGACATTTATGGCACTGTGGTAAAATGGATGAAACATGGAAAACTGAGCAGTATAGTCAAGTGACTACATGGAAACCTCTGGGTTTTCATTGATTCATTCATATTATCCAACAAACATCCAGCATGAGGTAGGAACTTGAAAAACTTCTACATAAGGTTTCAGAATATTGAGACTGTTTCACTGGCAAAGATAATGTTATGCTAATACAAAGGCTATGTGGAACTGTTTAAGACCTGCCATTTTCAAACTTGAGTTAAACATCTTTTATTAACTCATTGAATAAATATTTATTGAATTGTTAATTATGTGCAAGGTGCCTGGTAGAGATGGGTGCATACTGGAGAGCTAAAGCAGACAAAATTGCAGATATGCAACCATTTTTATTTATGCTTGTCTAATGAAGCTTACATTTTAATTGGAGAAACCGATGCAGAATTTGTCATCAAAATGTGAGCTAAGAATTCTTAAAACATTGGAAAATACTGGTGCAACTTAAGTCAGTGTCCTGATACAGAACTACATCATAGGAGATAAATATTAACTTTACATAGAAAAGAATGTCATCAAAGCTACTGCCATCCACTCAAGTTCATGAGATTGCACAAGCACTGACTTCCATCCATCACAGTGTTAAGCAATGTTAAGCAATGATGTGTCCAGGCCTGCTTTGAAGTGCTTATTGAACCCTTTTGCTAGTACCAAGTGTTTTTACTTACATTTATGTAAGTATTTTATAATCTTATTTGATTCATTGTTGAGTTACACAAAACTTCCAGCATTAGATGAAAAAAATTCCCCCAAATCCTTCCAAATTTAGATATTACAAATTATTAATATATTTCTCCTGTAGAATTGTGGTCAGGCTGTAGAGTGTTCCGCTTTATTCTTAAAGAACAACAGCTTCGCTATACCTATGTTTTAACTAACTCTAGTATATTTTCCCTTGGCAGAAACATGCTTGGTTACTTTCTTAAATCCAGATTTTAGACTCCCATTTTCTACTCCAACAGGTATGAAGCATGGAAGTTGCCACTTTGTCCTAACAACAAATTATTCGCTTAATAAACTGAAAAACGTCAGCAATGCCTCTTAGATTTATAGATAAGTGAAGTCACAGGGCAAACAATTGCCCTGAGCCCAAAATAGAGAAATTGACGGCAAAAATCCCAGAGAATCACAACTTACTGGAGTAGAAACCCACCAATAGCAACCTTCACGGGAGTCGGTGTCCCCTTATAATGACCTGAACTGTAATTGATGAACAGCTAGGGACTGGCTGTGGATAACTCCAGAGTCAAAAATCACCGAGGAAACAGTCATGGGGAAGGAGGTCACACTTGTGAGTTTTGCTTTTATGAGCTATACAGTCTTTGCAGAGAATATCAGGGAAATTCCTCTTGTGTTTCTCACTCTTAGTAATGTCATGACTACCACATTACTAAGAGCTTATGGGTAGCAATTCTTTTTACCTAGTATATCTTGTTCATCTAGCAAGAAAAAAAAATTACAGAACTTACTAACAGGCAAACAACACAGTGTGAAAGAACAAGCATCAAAATCAGACTCAAATACGTAAGGAATGTTGAAAATGTCAGATCGGGATTTTAAAGTAACTTTGATTAATATGCTGAGGACTCTAATGGAGCAGTAGACAGGATGCGAGAACAGATGGGCAATGTAGGCAGAGATGGAAATTCTAAGAACCGAAGAAACGTTAGAATTCCAGATTCTTCCCATGCTAGATGCTGTTTCAAAACTTAAAATTTTGCTTATGGATAAAGTATGAGATAATGCAAGTTTACATATAATTTTAGAAAATAAAGAAGTGAACTATTCCCAAACTATTTTATGAAATCAGTATAATATCGGTACTAAAACCTAATGAAGGCAATGCAGAAAATATTGCTCATGAACAACAACAAAATTTAAGACAGTATTAGCCAAGCAACTGAAGTAATATACAGAAAAAAAACACAAAATGACCAAGTGTCATTTATAAATGTAATGCAGTAATCTAGATGTTGTGATACTTGTTGGAAGAAAAGACAATTATATTATTTTTCTTACAGTATCATCTTGGCATCCTTGTCAAAAGTCACATGATAATAATTGTGATCGTCTGTTAACAAGATGACAAGACTATTCAGTGGAAAAAGGAAAGTTTTTGTTTGTTTGTTTTAACAAGCAGCATTGATGTAACCTGATACATATTTGAAAAAAATGAACAATTACTGAAGCCTGCCTCACACCACATACAAATATTAACTTGAAAATGAAGTTAAACATTTATACATAAAACATCTGTAAGAAAATAAAAAATAAAACTTTATAGTCCATGGTGAATAAAAAATTCATATATTAAACACTAATTTTTTTTAAAGAGAAAATTTTATCCAATAAAATCTGTCAGTATGAACGTCTTTTGTCAGAATAATGCATCTGGTCATAATGTAATAAATGTATCCTGAGTATCCCTCCAATCATGAATAATCTTAAAATCAGAGCATAGGTTAAAATTGTTTCAGTCCTTGCATAGTAATAAGCATAAGAAAGTAAGTCCTGGGACAGTAAAAAACCAAGAAAACAATGAGATGAGTCTTGTAGCGGTAAATAAAAATACTAAAATTTCTGTCAAGACGGGCATAGAAAAAAGAAAGATGATACAAACTACCAATATATGAAATGTAACACAGGGTATCACTGTAGAAATTCTGAAACAAAAAATAAATGCCTCACATCTGAATCTTAGATCTGTCACCTATTAGCTATGTACCCGTGAGAAAATTATTTAACCTCTCTGTGACAAACTTTTTATATCTATAAAAATAGGGTTAGTGCATTCATTAATATCTTACTGCACATAAGCTATATGGTAAATATTATCCTACAGCTTAGGTTATAGCAGCAAACCACACAAAACTTCCTGGCCTCAAAGAGGGTGCATTTTAACAGGGAATGGAATGAGTATACATTACACAGAAAGATAATAAAATATATGTTTGATATATAGTAGGAAGTACTAGTCAGAAATAAAGTGAGAAAAGTGGTTAGCATTTTGTGAAGGTGGGAGGAAGTCTTATTTTAGATAGATGAGCTACAAAGTGCTTACCAGGAAGGTGATTTTTGAGTAGTGGCTTGAGGGAAATGAACAATCTATCCTTGAAGACACAAAGACCAAGAGGGCTCCCAGAAGATGGAAGAGCAAAGCATTCTTTATTGGTACCGTACCTCAGCTTTAGCTAGCATGGCTGTTAGCTGACCTACATGTAAGAAGTGTAGAAGTTGCCACTTTGTCCTAACAACAAGTAAGACGCTTCATAAACTGAAAAACGTCAGCAATGCCTCTTAGATTTATAGATAAGTGAAGTCACAGGGCAAACAATTGCCCTGAGCCCAAATTAGAGAAATTAACGGCAAAAACCCCAGAGAATCACAACTTACTGGAATAGAAACCCAGCAATAGCAACTTTCACGGGAGTCGGTGTCCCCTTATATGACCTGAAATGTAATTGATGAACAGCTAGGGACTGGCTGTGGATAACTCCAGAGTCAAAAATCACCGAGGAAACAGTCATGGGGAAGGAGGTCACACTTGTGAGTTTTGCTTTTACGTGCTATACAGTCTTTGCAGAGAATATCAGGGAAATTCCTCTTGTTTCTCACTCAAATATAAATATAATAAAAATAACTATCATTTATTGAGTATTTACTAGGGTGATATAGTCTGAGAAATTGGCAATATTATCTCTGCTTGCTGTATGCAGAAACTAGGTATCACAGAGATTAAGTAACTTCACCGAAGTCATACAACTAGAAAAATAAAAGAACAATTTCTAGTTCTTTTAGAAATGACCCAGTAGTCCCCCTACTGGGAATATACCTGGAGGAACTCAAATCATTCTACCAAAAAGATACCTGTGCACCCATGTTTATTGCAGCACTGTTCACAATAGCAAAACATGGAACCAACCATGCTGCCTGTCAAAACTGGACTGGATAAGATAAAAAAATGTGGTACATATACACAGTGGTATATTATGCAGCCATAAATAAGGACAAAATAATGGACTTCACAGCAATTTGGATGGATCTAGAGTCGATCATACTCAGTAATCTATCACAGAAACAAAGAACATAGTAACACATGTTCTCACTCATAAGCGAACACTGAACATTCACCCTAATATTACAAAAATGGGATTGGCAGTAATGGGGCAATGCCAGCGGAGGGAGAAGGGGCACATAACATCGATAAGGGTACCTGATCTCAAACCAGGTAAACTGGGACCAAAGGGAGGCCTAAACTTACATGTACGATGACCATTTGTATACCTAATCCTGAATTGTACCCCACATCTTTAAAATAAAAAAGATAAATTAATTGATTTTAAAAACAGCAGTTTCAAATCCAACCTGGAGTCCTGCAGCTTCTACTCATCTTACTTCTTCCAGTAGAGAGAGGGATGACATCACTAATTCAACCAACATTTATGGAACACTGTACTCAAATTTGAGATATGTCAGTAAACAAAACAGAAAAATCCTACATTTTTGAGCCTATAATTTTCAACTAAAAGAGATAAAAAATAAATGTGTGTTGGTAATTAAGTAAATTATGCTATACATACATACCATGCACTTTGAAAGTAATGATTGTTCTGGAAAATATAAAGCAGAGAAAAGAAGATTGAGATAATGAGGTGGGATTGCAATTATAAACAACTTTTAAGCATAAATTTCACTTAATGCACATTGGTTAAGCCTAGCTACTCCTACCAACCAGGGTGGAATAACCTTCATAAAACATGAGGAGTAACTTACTATATAAGAAAAAGTGTTTTGAAGTTGTATATTACAGTGATGCACTTTTTTTTACCGTTTAGGGAAATATTCAGGACAAAGGCTTCCCTTGCAAGCAACATAGCTAACTGTGAGTGTGTTTGTGTGTGTACAGTACACACAAATACACACCTCCATCCATCCATAGGCCTATATAACATAAATATATGTATACACATGCACATACACATTATGCATATCTATTCATATATAAATGAACACGCATGTACATATAGAAATTATGTGTTATGAATGTACTTGTAAATATTGGTTTTGTATACATATTTATTCTGATTAATAAATGACATTTGTACCCTTCAAAGTATGAGAAAAGTATTTATTTAAAGTTAGTAAAACAATTTCACCTGAAGTTTTTATACGAGAGGAAACTGCAATGTAAGAAAGAAAAAAAAGGATTTACTCTGAAATTCACCAGTTAAATGGTATCTTTATGGCTTTTAAAATTTCAGTAAAAGGTTTCTTCCTCAAATAGAAAATCTCAATTTAAAAGAATTCTCCCCTGGGTGACACTTGCCTTTGATAAGCAGAATAAAAAGTGTCAATGATAAAATGGTATAAATACAGCTCAAATAATATGATCTACTGCCGCCGCCTATTTTTTTAAAAAATGTTATTTAAAAGGAAGAAAAAAATCAGCGACATTAATGAATCAAGTAGCAAGACTGTTGTCCAATAATTTCTTTGTCCTTCGATTTTCTTTTGAGTATGACCTCTTCGCCTACGTCAAAACACATGATCACAAGTTCTTGCTTACTCAAGTGCACGACTGCTTATTCTTTTTTTTTTTTTTTTGAGTTGGAGTCTCACTCTGTCACCCAGACTGGAGTGCAGTGGCCGCTCCCGGCCACCGCAGCCTCGACCTGCTGGGCTCCAGTTATCCCTCCGCCTCAGTCTTCTGAGTAGCCGGAATTACAGGCACTCGCTACCACGCCCGTCTGATTTTTTGAATTATTGTAGAGATGAGGTCTCGCCAAGTTGCCCAGGCAGGTCTCGAACCCACGGGCTCAGGCAATCCACTCACTTCAACCTCCCAAAGCGGGGGGATTACGGGCTGAGTCACGAGCCCAGCTACGACTGCTTATTCTTAAGGCTGTGGAAAACATAGCAATGCAAGCCTAAGTCTCCTTTCACCAATGCCAAAGGTCTTTGGTGCAAAGCTAGAAAGCTTTGCTCGTTGAAATCAAGCCAGTTAGAAATAATTACTTCAATGAATAGACCCATAGTTGTTAGAAATAACCTGCATATTTCAAGAATTCAAATGAAGGAAGAGAAGAAGAGAGTTAAGCTGTGAAAAGCGTAGAAACTGGAAATGGCATCTCCTTCCTTTCTTGGTTCATAAGCATTTCCCAAGGCAATACTTATTTTGGTCCACAGACAAAACGCTTGATATCATTCTCCATTAGGGTACCTATATTTTATTTTTCTTCCTGATGATTTGCTTTTACAGTTCTTTTTATGTTAGTTAATGTTTATAATTTTGGATCGTTCTAAAATATATTTCTTCATAGTTTATTAACTTAGGTTTCTTCTGTAGGACTGCTGCTTATGTATTTTGCCCAAGTCCTCTTTAGGTTATTTGATTAATATAACTTCTCTTATATTAATGTGTTGCTGATTAAATGCTTTGCAAATATTAACTAGCAATTACTAGTTTGTGTTATCATTTTTTTAAAGGAGTTTTTTATTTCATTAACCTAAGCACCTAGCATTAATGTAGTTAAATGTATTAGTTTATCTTATGCTGAATGTATTTATTGATTTTATTTAGATAGTATCTACTCCCATGCTTATTAAAAATCTGAAAATTCAAAACACAATCAACAGAGAGGTTATTTAACACTGATTCAGTTGAAAAAAATTAAAAATTTTTATAGTAACAAATGTGGGCTCAGATAAGGTTTAAAAGTATCTCATACATTGATACTGGACAAGTAAATTTGTGCAACTGATTTAAAAAATATTTTAACATAACCTTCCAAAGATGAATGTTTGCATGCCTTAAGAAATAACAATTACACTCCCAGAATACATCTAAAAGGAACTCTTGGCCATTTTTCCAAGAAGATATATTCTGCATGTCCTTAGAAACATTGTTTAGAATAACAAAAGTAAGAGTCACTTAAATTCTTATTGTTAGGAGCATGGGCAAAATAGTTTGACTAGCAATTATTACACTTCTAGGGAAACATGCAATAACATAGTTAAATATTATATAACATAACATTGTGTGCAAAATATTCAGAAAATGACCTGTAATGTGATACCTTTTGTATCAACTGAGAAAATTCAAAGAAAGGCAAAAATAAACTATATATAGGTGATAAGGCCATAATATTGTAAAATTAATGAAATATATAAGATAAAATTCAAAAGAATTGGTGGCCAAGGTCTAGAATGTTGAGGCTGGGTAGAATACTGAGTTAGAGGAGAAGCGCATAAGTAGACGTAACCTTTGGATATCATTCTGTTACTTTAGTAAGTTTCAGGTGCTTCCATATGGATCCTATTTTAAAATAAATTAATGAAGGATTAAGACTATGTATGGGCCAATTATAATAGTGTGTGGCAAACCAAGTAGTATTTAAAAAGGCAACAATTTGAAGCCCAAAGAGCAAGCAATGCAGCATGTTTTCTCTCGAATAGTGCAAAAACAATATGTAAAATTTCCTTATTGATGTTACCCATCTGGTACCACTCTCTGAAGATATTTCACCATCCTTCCCAAAATGTACATACATGAACATGCATGTCAAGTTGTGCCATGCCGTATCATATTACACTGTAAATTAGCATCATGGAGAACACTTGTAGAGTGTAAAAACGAAAACCCTTCCATTGAAAGTCTATTATTCTCTTTTTAATCACTATTGCTATCACTATCTTTATTGCTACCCATATGTGAGAGAAGGAGAGCAACGTGGGAAGGAAAGAAGGCAGGGAGGGGGGAGGAGGGGAGCAAGAGAGAGAAAGAGAAAGAGGGAGAGAGATGGGGAAGAGTGGGGAAACTAGTCTGAAATTTTTGTTTGTTTGTTTTTTGAATAAAGGTGTGGGGTACCATTCAGGGTTAGGTATACAAACGTTGATTATGGTACCCGTGTTGAAGAGAAAGTTTTAAATAAACTATGAGAGTAGATACCAATATTTATGCAAGGTTTTATGCAAAATGTGTTTCCAGTATGTTTTAAAATATATGTGTTTAGCCGGACTCGGTGGCTCAGCCTGTCTGTAATCCGGCGCCTTGGGAGGCTGAGGTGAGTGGATTGCCTGAGCCCGCAGGTTCGAGACCCACCTGGGCAACTTGGCGAGACCTCATCTCTACAATAAATCAAAAAATTAGCCCGGCGTGGTAGCGCGCGCCTGTAGTTCCAGCAACTTGGAAGGCTGAGGCGGAAGGATCGCCGGAGCCCAGCAGGTAGAGGCTGCGGTGGCCGGGAGCGGCCACTGCACTCCAGTTTGGGTGACAGAGAGACTCCAACTCAAAAAAAAAATATATATATATATATATGTGTGTGTGTGTGTGTGTGTGTGTGTGTGTGTTTATATCTTTGTGCAGATAAATACAGTCATAGGTGGGTATAGTCACAGATATAGATAGAGGCAGAGATTTATATGCATAATAGAGCATTAGTGGGAAGGATACTTTTCATAATGTTAACTGTACTAACCTCTGCATTTGTAGTAGGATTATGGAAGATTTAATTATCTTTTCTATAATGCCCTATATCTTCACATTTTTTCTCATTAGAAAGTTATAATAAAAATGGACAATAAATAATACTCAGAAAAACATTCATCCTTGCAAGCAATCACAAAAATTAGGAAGCACTGTTTTTCATCTACCGAATTAGCAAAGATTAATACCCTCAGCTATAAAAGGTGTCGAAAACTTCAATATTCATTCATTGGCAATGGCTGTATTAATAGCTCCAATTAGAAGAGAAAACAATTTGGCCCTACAGTAAGGAGGCATCAAAGTTCATACCCTTTGGTCATGGATAACAGCTTCTTGCAGGTACTTTGCCCTCACCTCTTTGTCTTTAAATAATGAAGCATAAAGCAATAAACAGCAATTAAAAAAATAATCTGTATACAAAAACTGCTTATTTCGAGTGATAATTTAGAATGTATTTTGTGTTCTCATAACAAGGGAAAAATTTCTACAAGATACCCATAAAATGGATTACCTGATCTTGAAAAATGATAATGAAGTCATTAGTAGTTTGCAAATCTCATAAATCCAAAAAGCAGAATACCTTTTTAAAGTTACATGATTGCTTACGTGAAAACGTATGAGGAAAACATAACAGATTAGACACAATTCTCACGGTCAAGGGGTTTAAATTTTAATTTGGCTGAGAGTAAATTAAATGAAGTGTCTCAGATTTAAATTTCATTCCATTTTGTTCTTTTATATGCTAGATTGGTAAACAGGATTTTTGACATTTACATCACCACTGAATCTGCACTCAATTTTTTAGACATGGCCTTTAGAAACCAAATGAAAGTCTCTAAAAGATTATTTCATGCAAACTGAAAAAATCATGGTATAAATTTTTGGTTACGTACTCAACTCAATGTTTTCCCTTCAAATTGTAGAAAATAAGAGAGACAATGCTAATTCCAGTTATTTGCTCTTCAAGAAAATGACACAGTCCAAATATAAAGATGTAGATATCATGCAATTATTATATGCCCTTGGACAAGTTATGTAACTGTCCCATCCTCAATTTTGCTATGCATGTGAGAGAGAGAGAGAGAGAGAGAGAGAGAGAGAGAGGAGAGAGAGAGAGGGATATTAAATTAAATTACCTATATAAAGTCCTGGGTTTAGCACAGAATAAGTGTCAAAAAACATTTTGTTTCATCTATCCACTGTAAGTATTGAAGAAAAACCTTTTAGAACAAGGTTTTTTAAAAAATTATAATCTAGAACTTTAGCATAAATCCATTTTTTTCTTTATTTTAGTAACTGTACAGGGTACAAATAGCTTTTGTTTACATAGTTGCATTGGGCAGTGGCGAAAACATTTGGGCTTTAGGTGTGCCCACCATTCCCACTTGTGCACATTGTACTCAATAGATGATTTTCATTCTTTCATCTCCTCCTACCTTCCTCATTCTACATGTTCAATATCCATTATATTATTCTTTTTATCAATAGTTTTTTAATCTAAATAATAAAATTAATAGTGAACAAAATTTTGCTCATTTTCCAGGATTATAATATATTTATAATCATTGATATGACTCTCATACCAATATGTTTTTTTCTTTGTTTTTTTTTTTTTGTGCCAGTGTTAACCTTTAGCTATAAAACAAAAAAGTTCAAAACCATAAAAAAGAAGTCTAAGGACCCACACCTTATCGTCCTTCTCTGAATCTTGTTTTTCTTTATGAAGGCCGCATGTCAGTTTACTTGGCCAAAACTAGTCAAAACAACAGTTTTTGGGGGGTGGGGGGGAGTGCAAATTGTAGTTTCCTTCCTTTATTACAAATTAGAGCAATCTAAATATTCAAATGAAAAAATTCTATCACATAAAACAAGTCATGCTGTACAAAATTATAAAATACAATGTAACTTCACAAAGAAGTGTAAACAATTTTGAATATGATGAGGGTATCTTTTAAAAAAATTAGCATATATCCGATTCTCATTCTCGCAATTTTGCACTTCTTTTATAATTGGGAAACTGATGATTCTACTGTCTGAATCATGACTCATCTTTCACTCTGCCATTTATTTATTTATTTGGTAAATTTGGAGAGATTATGCTTAAGTTGTTACAATTACTGCTACTAAAATGTGTGAATAAAATGGACATAATTTGGGCTATAACGGAGTTTGCCTTACTTTTTCTATTGCTACTACAAAAAATTACTACACATCTAGTGGCTTAAAACTACACAAATATAAATTTAAAAATAAAAAGTAGAAATTTTTAAAAATCTAAAACTCTGATAGTTTGGGAGATCAGACAGCTAAACTCAAGACAGTGGCAAGGCTTCATTTCTTCTGAAAGTTTCATGGGACCACCCATTTTCTTACCATTTTTGCTGTTAGAGATTGCCTTTATTCCTTAGATCATGACCTATTTCTCACATGACTTAGAGGATGGAACATTTTGCTTCTATCTTCATATCTGCTTCTTCTGACTTCTGACTCCTGACTCTCATCCTTTCTTCTCTCTTTTATAAGTATGCCTACAACACATGTATTTTCTTCCTCAGTCTCTTTGCTTCTGCCTTTACTTCAAGAAGAATAAGCTTCAGTTAGTCTGTTGATCCAAGAAGAAAGAGAAACGTGAAATAGACACAGAAACAACCTGCAGCTTAAAATCATTCAGCTGTGCTCTACCTAAGTGGAATAGAAGCCTATTGCTGTATGCCTCTGAGCTTTGTTGGCTGTTTTCTACACAGTGAAGCAACCACTGACACTCTTCTTATATTCACAATGAAGCACTTACCTCTTACTAACCTGAAGCCTATACTAGTATGTTTTAGTCAGAAGAATTAAGGCATGATGTACATCACTAGTCTGTTTTGTCAAGAAATCAATTTCACTTGCTTTCTCATGTGATGACCTCTAATAAATGTATACCTAGTGCAAAACAAAACTAGACCAGAGTGAAGGAATTGCAATGATTAAAGTTTACTCTCTACTGACATCACAAAACTTCTCTTAAAGGAGTGTTTAAAGAGATTACTTTTCAGGAGAGAGAAATGAGAAACTTAAGTGAAAAAAATATAATAGAAACCACCAGTCCTCTTCTGAACAAAACACGCCTTTAATTCTGGTAACTTTTAGTGAACACTTTTAAGGTGGCCGAATACAATTCCATATCAGTGAAGAGTGGTTAACTAGGGACCTGGCACATCTTATAGCTGATTCACACTGTTCAAATATGGTATCAATCTACGTGTCGATCAATGGATGAAGTAGATGAAGAAAATGTGGTGTATAAATATACAATAAAATATCATTCAGACTGAAAAAGAGCAAAATACTTTCATTTGCATTAACATGAATGGAACTAGAGGATATTGTGCGAAGTGAAATAAGTCAGGCATAGAAAGACGGGTATCACATGGTCTCACATGTGAAAGCTAAAAAAAGTTGATTTCGTGGAGGTAGAGGGTAGAATGGTGACTTCCAGAGTCTGGGAAAGGCAGGGTGAAACAGGGTTGGAAGAGAAGTTGCTTAATGTGTACAAAAATACAGCTAGGTAGGAAGGCTAATTTTCAGTATTCACTAGCACATCAGGGTGAGTA
>CAUYQG010048601.1:0-48057 GCA_963574415.1 Tarsius wallacei
CCTGTAGTTCCAGCTACTTGGAAGGCTGAGGCGGAAGGATCGCCGGAGCCCAGCAGGTCGAGGCTGCGGTGGCTGGGAGCGGCCACTGCACTCCAGTCTGGGCGACAGAGTGAGACTCCAACTCAAAAAAAAAAAAAAAAACATAGCCTGCAGCTTGTTGAGTCACCTCTATTCTCAATGGCATAATCAATTCCAGAGTAGTCCCAAAAGTGCAGAACAATTTGTATCATGACCTAGTATGTACACACACATAAGACACATATATATACACACATAAAACTGAGCCAACAGCTTCCTAAAGTGATATTCACCTTTAATACATGTGACACACTCTTTTTTTAAGGCTCATTATAGCCACTATATTGACTTTTCATACTAATGGATTTCAAGTTTCCAATGTGGGAGGAAAAAATACACGCTCTAGGGGCATGGCAGCAGCAATGAATAGCTGGACACATCTTTCACTTAAAATGAAAAATAAGCAATTAGTCAGGAACATGACTCAGCTCAGACTGGCCAGGTACGTGACAACTATCATTCTGAAACGTAGACTTCACGAGTGAGTTTCAGACAGACTGTGAAACTCCTAAAATATCAAAGATATGCACATTTTTCAAAGTAATTTATTAAAAACAAATGAACTATGGGAATAAAGCTTACCTAGACCATTTAAAAATACCAGTGGAACCAAATTAACCATATGGTAGCACTTTGGGAAAAAAATTCATTAGCACACATATATTTACTTAAAAGTAAAGACATAAGCAAGAGCAAAATCTCAAAGAAATGTATAAAATATACATACATGTTCATTCAAGGCTTTCTGCACCAATGGCCAACACTCTTTCAAGTAAGCTTCCCTATATTTTGGGAACAAAGTTGCAAAACTGCTTTCTTCCAAGAGTCCTCTGGGATTGTCCTCTTTGGAAAAAACTGGTTCCTTCCAACCATCAGGAACAGTGAGGAGTTCTGATTCACCTTGGTTCTCAGACTTCGGCTTCTGGTTACGAAATTCACTTTTTCCAGCCACTTTTTCTGGCAGGTTCAGGGAGGGAGCGGCCATTTTCAAATTTCTTCCCAAGGATTACTTCTTTATGAAAGAACTGGAAGGAAAAAACGGTGGAAACAAGGAAGTTACAGAAACAGACTGAACAGATTGCAGCATTGGAAATAAATTTTGTAAATAAAATGAAGTATCAAGATGACTTGATGTATGACCAGGGAAATGGGGAAAAGATATTTGTCACATTTTTTGTTAAAGCTACTGTGTGGATATTGATGACAATTAATGAAATAAGTTGCTGGAAGATGTGTATAATGGTTTGGGTTAGAAATATAAATTTGACAATAATTAGCATTTACATGACATTTGTGATAATCGAGGTCTCAAAGAAAGAAGAAAGGAGAACCCAAAATTTGATCCAGAGAAACTTCCATTTTCAGAGGCTGGTAGAGGGAAAGAGGCTAGCAAAAATGTCACCACACTTGATGTGTTATTTTAAACATATCTTGTATAGAAAAATTTCCATTATCTCTTTATGAAACTCCTATTCTTCCTGTGTAGCATAATTCAGATATCTCCTCTGTAATGCTTTCTCTGCCTCTGTCAGAGAGTTAATGATTTTTCTCATATGTGTAACTGTTACTTGTACTATAAATAATTATACTTATTTAACCAACATTTATCAAGTGATTATTAAATGCCAAATGCACTTTAATATGTGGTTGAATACATTATCTCATTTAACTGTCATTATGACAACTCTGTGAGAATGGTATTATTAGGTATTATACTATTTTACAGATGGGAAACCTAAAGTAATTTACAACTGGTTACAAATGGAACTGGGAGTTGAGCCCAGACTGTTAGAAGTTTAAGTCTATCTATGTGATTTCTATACTGTGTTGTTTTATACATGTTTAGTGTTTTACTTTCAGACGATATTATAATATATTTTATATATACAAGTGTAAACATAACAAATAAAAACAAACTGGAACCTAAACAGAAATTTAAGTTATACTTTTAAAGGTTTGTCTTTCTCCCTTACTAAACTGTGAGCAATTCATGGCTTATTGAGTTTTCCAGGCCAGCATACTGTTTGATGTATACCAGACAATAAATAAATATTTGTTGTGAATTAAATAAATACAGATTCTCAATTTTGAGAGCTAGTTGTTATACAATTTTAAGTTCTTCTTCTTAATATCTTGTTTGCATAGCTAAATATTTTCTTGGTCAATGTTAGAGGTGGACTTGAAATTTCATTAATGGAATTTGGAATATAAGTTTTCAGTAAATTTGTTAGACCTAAGCTTTGTTTTGTGCATCTTCACCCTACCAAAATTACTTTTTGCACTATTACATCACTAAAATGTCATGCTGGTTGTTTATTAAATTACTTTATGTAATTTGTTCTAAGTTGTTATTTCAGGCAATTTGTTCAAGCCTATCTTTTTTTTTTTTCTGGATTCCCCACCATTTTGAAGTAGTCTTCTATTACTAAGAATTTAATTTCATGCTGCTCTCAAGTATCTTGAATGGAGACCAAAATGTGTGTGAATTCTGGAATGGTAAAATACTAATTTTGTATAATTTACCAAAGATAACACTGTTAAACATTCTTTGCTATAAAAATGCTGTAGAAAAAAGATAAAGAAATATTCTTTTTAAGTAACATTAATTCAGCAAACTACCTTTCATTGTTAAAATCATCAAAGACTATAGTTTAAAATGGACTAGAATTATTGCTGAATTAAAAGATAAATTGTCTTTATTTTAACAGTGACTGAGTTTTGCTTTAGAAGCTTTGACATCATTAAAATGTTTTACTTTGTAGGGAATTTCCAATGAGACCATTTCTGTTATTAAGAAGCTTTCATTGCTTTGACACACTTTCCAAAATGCATACTGTCTCCCTCATATATGAAATCAAAACATTCCAAAACCAAGTATTTCCATGTAATGCAATATTATATAATCACAAGAAATGTATGTATCATTTCAAACATACACAGCAGCAGATTTTTCTATTTTATTTGCAGGACATTCTTGTGCCACCAAGCATGCTAAGATCTAAGCATTTCTTTCACTAGAACAGAATCTACCATTCATCCTAACAATGTAATTCAGTCTTCCCATTTGTGAAATATGTGGATCCATGCTTGCTTATCATAGTCAATCACGCAACAAACCCTTACCATTATGAGATCTATTATCTCTTTGATTTAATTAACACCTTCAGACTTGTTATAATCATCAACATTACCTAGAAAATTATCTACCTTCCATGTACTATACTTTGAGTTCACGTTGGACAGCTGTATTTATGAATATTATTAACCAGTTTATAAAGTCCTCTATAAAAGCATGTTAGTTAATTGCATTTTGATCCACATCAAAACAAGTATTTGTATTTCTCAGAAAACTTTATTTCCCACTAAATTTTTGACTACAGTGAGTTCAAAATTTTTACAAGCCTAAAGTTCAAACTTATATTTGTTCTGGTTGTACAAATATAAGAACAAAGTATCTCATCTTCTATTTTCAAATCAAAAGCGTTTGAAGTGCATTCTGCCCTGTACTTATCTCCATTTGTTAACATATTTGTGTATTTAACTGTGATTTCTAATTCTTCTCAGAAGCAAAAGTCTTCTGTCTTCCTTCTGTGCTAGAGACTAGACCATTTTCCCGTGCTCTTTTTATATTCCTTCTTCTTTTCTCCATGCGTTATTACCTTTCCTTGCATTATCAATCTTTTTCCATTAGATCTTCTCCATTTATCCACAAAGAGACTAAGGTGTCTTATAGCCTAAAAAATACTTCTATTTCTCTCTTTTTCTGTCTCCTTCTCTCTCTCTTGCCCTCTCCGTCTCCCTTTCCATCCCCCTCTTGCTCTGTCTCTCTCTTTTATTTTTTTTTTACTACCAACATACCAATGAGACTACTTTCCATTGGTAGATCTCTCTTTTTCATATGCAATTGCCTTTCTTTTTTCATCGGTCTTCAAAATCTACAAGGGTATCTGCATAATGAACATTTGTACACCTAACGCTGAATTGTACCCCACATACTTAAAATTTAAAATTATTTTTAAAAAAAGACTTAAGCCACCAAGAAGAGTACAATACACACACAGGGATAAAAGAACTTACACCAAAAAAAAAAAAAAAAAAAAAGAAAGAAAGAAAGTGACTGGTGACCTTTCTAAGTATTTGATCCTTTGTCAATCTGGCCTTCTTCGTGATGGGTCTTTCCTTGACTCGCCAATATCACCAACTTCAAGCTTTCTGATAATTGTTTTTCGTGGGGTTTTTTTTGTGATCACTTGTATTCTTGACCTTTAAAATGGTAAATCATATAAATAAAATAGATAAACCAAGTAAAACAAACTTTAAAATAGAAAAACCATGAATCTATTCTCAGCTATTTTGTCTTTTTTTCAATGCTTTCTTATATCTATGCATAATCTCTATGTATATCTAGCTATCATTTCTGTGTAAATATTGTCTAAATCACTCTTTCCTGGTTGAAATGCTATATATGATTCTCCAGCTACTTGCTGAATGCATTACGTCTTTGCTTAAAACTATTAATCTATCAAAAAAATTGCCTTCGGTTATTTACCTATAAACTGAATACTATATACATTTCACAGTAAGTAATCCCGTTATTCATTTTTACATTCTTAGTTAAATTTAACAATTTTACCTCTCTCTAAGCATGTATTTTTCTTTACTGTCTATTTGTTCCTGCATTTTCTTCCCTCTGTGGTACACTTTACTATTCCAAGCTCTTCATAAGTGAGTGCATAACATATGCCTCCCACCTTGAATACTTTCTGAGCAGGATAGGATACTCTTTTCCTCTGACCCCGCCAATGTTTCCTTAGCTTTTTCCATGCACCTGACCTGTGCACACTGGTCAGATCTCAAGGTTTAAATTAAGAATGGTTATCAGTATAACCTACTGAATTCTATTGGTATGTTAGTTATTTGTGTTTGGAACTCAGTCTCTGGAACAGCGATTTCTAGTTTAGAAAAGAATTTTTCTTACCCAAGTTTATAGCCCTCCAAATCACCTAGCATAGTGCCTTTTCATTTTCCTCAAATACATTAAATATAAATATTCAGAATATATGCCTATTCAGTTTGCTACACATGATCTTTTTTTAATTTAATTTTTTATTTTTTGAGTCAGAGTCTCACTCTGTCACCCAGGCTGGGGTGCAGTGGCACGCTACTCACCGCCACCATAGCCTCAACCTGCTGGGCTCAGGTGATCCTTCCACCTCAGCCTTCCAAGTACCTGGAACCACAGACATGCACCACCACGCCTGACTAATTTTTTTTTTTTTATTGCAGAGACGAGGTCTCACCATGTTGCTCAGGCTAGTCTCAAACCCCTGAGCTCAGGCAATCCTCTAACCTCTACCTCCCATAGTGCTGGAATTACAGGCATGAGCCACCACGCCCAGCCCACATGAACTTCTTAGCATTTAGATTTAAAAAACTGAAATTATGTGGAGAAAAAGGAATGCTTCTACACTGCTGGTGGGAATGCAAACTAGTGCAACCTCTGGAAGACAGTGTGGCGATTTCTGAAAGAACTAAAAATTGACCTTCCATATGACCCAGCAATTCCTGTACTGGAAATATACCCAGAGAAACTCAAATTATTCTACAAAAAAGATACCTGCACACGTTTGTTTGTTGCAGCTCTATTCACAATAGCAAAAACATGGAATCAACCATGCTGCCTATCAAAGCTGGACTGGATTTTCAAAAATAGGGTATATATACGCAATGGAATATCATGTAGCCATAAAGAAGGACAAACATATGGACTTCACAGCAACTTGGATGAATTTAGAATCTCTCATACTCAGTGATTATCACCGAAACAAAGAACAGAGTACCATATGTTCTCACTCATAAGTAGACTTGAACAATTATCATAACACTGTAAGAAGGTGATTGGCAGTAGTGGGAAACTGCTAAAGGAGAGAAGGGTATACCTCATTAATAAGAGTACCTGCATAATCAATGTTTGTATACCTAAGCCTGAATTGTACCCCACATCTTTAAAATAAAATAAAATTTATTAAAAAACTGAAATTGTTTTTTGCTCTCCTTATTCCCACTCAATGCTTGTTTTTCTATATATCTCTCCAAATTTGATATTTGTGACTATTCTTTTCCCTCTTACCAATGAGAAAATTATTAAAATTACACAGTTATCATAATTTTATAAGAAAAGGATTGACAGTAGTGGCAAACTGCCAGGGGAGGAGGAGCACACCTCATCAACAAGGGTGCCTGCATAATGAACATTTATATACCTAACCTTGAATTGCACCCCACACCCTTAAAATAAAAAATACTATTTTCTTACCCATTAAAAAAATCCTAGGTATAAATATGTAGTTAATTGTGTTCTCCAATTTTCAAATAAAAAAATTCTGAATTTTTTTTTCTAACTAATTAGTGCTGACAGAGTAGTAAAAATGTATGGGCCTCATTCACACTCTGTATAGTATAACACCACATTGATGGAGATACATTATATTTTATGGGAGGGCAGTATCACAAAGTTTAATTTAAAATGTTTTGGTGAAGGATAACTTAAAATCAATCTATGCTTGAGAAATGGGGAGTCAACAGTTTGACTAAGTATCAAAGATGTAATTAAAAATGACTGTCACAACAATAATCATAAAGTTTATTGTATACCTGAAAGAAAGCAGTGAAATAAGAAAAGGTTCAAAAAAATTGAAAAGATGTTGCTCTTTTTATTGAAACAGCTAGAGTAATCAATATTGAAAACACGAACATCAATATTGAGAACATATACATCTCCAAAGAGACTGTATAGAAGTGCTTTCATAATTGTGACATGTTCTATGGATGGTACCTTATAAATTGCTGTAGGTTACATGAGAGAAAATGCCAAATAACCTGGTGTACATTAAGAATCAATAATAAAACAATTTTAATCTTAAAAAGAAATGTCTTAAAGAGGAAGTGATTTTTATGAACTTACACCTGTCCTTACCAGTGAGTAGGAGCATGCAATTATTACAAACTTTACTTGGGATAATTCCTGAAATCATTTATACATCATTGATTAATTTTTTATTTTTTTATCCCTCCCCCCCCCACACACACTCTTTAGTAATAAACAGCACACATAAGATTTTGAGTTTGTCAGTTTTGTCCTTTGGTTTTTTTTTTGGAGAAGGAAATTGGTTCTCTAATCACTGATTAAGTTTTTGAAAAGTTAATGTACTCTTGCTGAGACAAAACCAAACTATTTCTTATTTCTGCAATTGGATTATTTCTGGAATTTGGATAATTTTTACAATGACGTTGTTGCAAAAATATTTTATTTTTATGATGATCTTTATTTTTTATTTATTTTGTACTGCTTTTTTATTTTAAAGATATGGGGTACAATTCAGGGTTAGGTACACAAATGTTCATTATGCAAGTACCCTTACTGATGAGGTGTGCTCCCCTCCCTTTCCTTGGCAGTTTCCTACTACTGCCGATCCCGAAAATTGAGGTATAGGAGGCGGGAATTTAAAAAAAACACCAAAAACAGAAATTAGCTTTGGCCCCTTGTAGTACAGGTTCCTCCCACTAGGTAATTTGTCCAGAAACCCATGGGCATCACTGTACTAGCTAGTGTTGTGAGAGCCTGAGTTTGACTTTAACGAATTTTTTTTGAGATTCTTTTAATGTGTTTGCCCATTTCATGATGGGTGATTTACTCAAACAACCTGTCAACACTGCACTGAGTGTTCAGCAGTTTTTTTACCAAAAATGTCATGACCCTTGTGTCCCACCCTCCCTATTCACCCGATCTCACCCCAAGCGACTTTTTAAAATTTTGTTTCCCCAGATGCAAACAGTTTTCAAAGGGAAATGTTTTGCCAATGAGGTGAAACAAAAAAATGTCAGAAGCACTAAAAGTCAACAAAATTGATGAGTTCAAAAACTGTTTTGAGCAGTGGAAAAAGCATCTCGATAGGTGTACTGCATCAACCAGGCATCACTGGAGAATTCTTTGAAGGTGACTGAAGTTTAAACATGTATCAATAAATACACAATTTTAATTAAATATATTCCGGGGTTTTTGGGTCCCCCTCTTGTATAGACCACAAGATGGCTAGTTTTTTTTTAGGATGACACATTAAACAACACAATAGTATGACAAATTGATGACACAGAGGTGCTATTTTTAGAAACTTTGAATTTAGAAAGTATATTTCTTTTTTATTAACTCTTGAAATTTTTTTATTTTAAAATTGTGGGGTACATTTCAGGGTTAAGTATACAAATATTCACTGTGCAGTTACCTTTGTTGATGAGGTGTGCCACTCCTTCCCCAGACAGATTTCCACTACTGTCAATCCCACCTCCCAGCTCCCCTCCCCTCCACGGTTTCCCATTACAGTCAATCCTTTTTTTATAGTATTGCGGTAGTTGTTCAAGGTCCACTTATGAGTGAGAACATGTGATACTCAGTTATTTGTTTCTGTGAAAGACCACACAGTATTATAAACTCCAATTCCATCCAGGTTGCTGCGAAGTTCATGATTTTGTTCTTATTTATGGCTGCGTAATATTCCACTGTGTATATGTACCACATTTTTTAATCCAGTCCTCTTTTGATGGGCAGCACGGTTGGTTCCATGTTCTTGCTATTGTGAACAATGTTGTGATAAACGTGTGTATGCAGGTATCTTTTTTATACAGTGTTTTGAGTCCTTTCAGGTATATTACCAGTAGGGGGAATTGTGGGGTCGTATGGAAGGTCAATTTTTAGAACTTTTAGGAATTGCCACACTGTTTTCCACAGTGGCTGTGCGAGTTTGGCCTCCCACCAACAGCATAGAAGTGTTCCCTTTTTGCCACATCCTCTTCAGCATCTGTTATTTTTGGAGTTATTGATGATGGCCATTCTGACTGGCGTTAGGTGGTATCTCAGTTTAGTTTTCATTTGCATCTCCTTGATGACTAGTGAGGCTGAACATTTTTTCATGTATCTGTTGGCTGTTCATATGTCTTCTTTTGAGAACTGTCTATTCTTATCTTTTGCCAGCTTCGTAATAGAGCTGTTTGTTTTTTTCTTTTCAGCACATTTGAGTTCCTTGTAGATCCTAAATGTTAAGGCTTTTGTCAGACATGGAGTTGGCAAATATTTTTTCCCAGTCTGTGTGCTGTCTCCCTGCTCTCTTGATGGTTTCTTTGGCTTTGAAGAAGCCTGTCAGTTTGATGAGGTCCCACTTGTCTATCTTATCTCTTATGGCATGGACACTTTGAGTTTTGATCAGGAATTGGTTGCCAGTTCCAATTTCCATAAAAGCGTCTCCTGCGTTTTCAAAAGTTCTTATAGTTGGGTGTTACGTTTACATTTCTGATCCAATTAGAGTTGATTTTTGTGTATGGTGATAGTTAGGGGTTCTGTTTCAATCTTCTGCATATGGTCAGCCAGTTTTGCTAGCACCATTTACTGAATAGGTTCTCATCTCCCCAGTGGTTGGTGGCAGAGGCTTTGTTGAAGATGAGTTGGTTGAGAAATAGAGGTTTTGCTTCTGGAATCTCAATTTTATTCCGTTGGTCTATATGCCTGTTCTTGTACCAATACCAGGCTGTTTTGATTATTGTAGCTTTATAATAAACTTTAAAGTCTGGGAGTGTGATACCTCCTGCTTTGTTTCTTTGTTTGTTTGTTGTTTGTTTGTTTGTTTGTTTTGCTGAGAATTGTTTTTGCTATTCTTGGTCGTTTATATTTCCATATGAATTCCTGTATTGTTTTTTCTAGGATTGAGAAGAATGTTGCTGGTAATTTGATTGGTGTTGCCTTAAATCTGTAGATTGCCTTAGGTAGAATGGACATCTTAACAATGTTGATTCTTCCAATTCATGAGCATGGAATATTTATCTACATGTTTGTGTCATCTTTGATTTTGTTGAGCAGTGTTTTACAGTTTTCATTGTAAAGGTCTTTCACATCTATGGTTAGGAAGATGCCAAGGTATTTCTTTTTTTTTTTTTTTTTTTTGGGCTATTGTGAATGGAATTGTGCTTTTTATTTGGATTTCTGTTTGTTTTTTATTGATGTATAGAATTGTGATTGTCTTTTGCACATTTATTTTATACCCTGAAACTTTGCAAAGTCCTTTATCAGTGCAAGGAGGTTTTTGATAGATTCTTCTGGGTTTTCAAGGTATAGAATCATGTCATCTGCAAAGAGAGATAACTTGACTTTCTCTTTTCCTGTTTGGATACCCCTGATTGCCTTCTCTTCTCTGATTGCTCTAGCTAGGACTACCAAAATAATGTAGAAGAGGAGGGGTGAGGGCATCCTTGTCTTGTTCCACTTTCCAGAAATGGTTCTAATTTCTGTCTGTTTAACAGTATGCTGGCTGTGAGTTTCTCATAGATAGTGCTTCCTATTTTGAGGTATGTTCCATCTATGCCTAGATGTTTGAAGGTTTTTATCAAAAAAGGGTGCTGGATTTTATCAAAAGCTTTTTCTGCATCTAATGATATAATCATGAAGCTTTTGTTTTTACATCTGTTGATGTATTTAACTAAATTTATGGTCTTACAAATGTTGAACCAGGCTTACATCCTGGGGATGAAGCCTACTTGGTTGTGTTGGGTAGTTTTTGAGATGTGTTGTTGAATCTGGTTGGTTAGGATCTTGTTGAGAATTTTAGCATCCATGTTCCTCAAAGATATTGCCTTGTAGTTCTCTTTCTTTGTTGGATCTTTATGTGGCTTTGGTATCAATGTGATGTTAGTTTCATAAAATGATATGGGGAGAGTTCCATCTTTTTCAATTGCCTGGAATACTTTCAGTAGGATTGGTATCAGTTCCTCCTTGTATGTTTTTTAGAATTCTGCTGGAAAGCCATCTGGTTCAGGACTTTTTTTTTGTAGGTAGTTTTTATATGACATAGTCAATTTCCTTGATTGTTATTGGTGTATTTAGGGTCTCAATTTCTTCTTGTTTCAAACTAGGGAGGTGGTATGATGTCAGAAAATCCTTCATTTCCTTTAGGTTTTCAAGTTTGTTTCTATACACTTGTACATAATAGTCTCTGATAATCTTTTGTATTTCTTCCAGGTCAGATGTGACTTCATTTTTTGTGTTTCTGATTGTTTTTATTTGGGCTTTTTCTCTCTTTTTCTTGGTCAGTCTAGCTAGGGGACCATCTATCTTGTTTATCCTTTCAAAGAATCAGCTTTTTGTTTCATTGATTTGTGTATTATCTTTTTGTCTTCTATGTCCCTGATTTGGACTTTTATTTTGGTGATCTGGATCTTCTACTAAAGTTAGGGTTTTGATGATCTTGTTTTTCCAGCTTCCTTAGGTGACTTGTTAGGCTGTTAACTTGTGATCTTTACATTTTCTTCATGGAAATTTGTAGAGATAGGAATTCGCCTCTTACTACTGCCTTCATGGCTTCCCAGAGATTTAGGTAAAATGTTTCTTCATTTTTATTTGTTTTCATGTATCTTTTAATCTCTGTTTTAATTTCTATGTTGACACAGGAGTTGCTTAGCATCATGCTGTTTAGTCTCCATGTCTTTGTGGGTTTGGGGGGAACTTTGTTGGTGTTGATATTTATTTTTATTCCACCGTGGTCTGAGAAGGTGCATGTCAAAAATTCAATCTTATGAAATTTGCTTATACTTGATTTATGGCCAAGGATGTGGCCTATCTTAGAGTATGTTCCATGTGGTGATGAGTAGAATGTACATTTTATGGTCATTCAGGGGAGTGTTCTGTAGGTATCAATTAAGTTCATTTGGTCAAGACTCACATTGAGATTCTGGATCTCCTTGCTGATTTTTTTGTCCTGATGATCTGTCTAGGGTGGTGAGTGGGGTATTAAAGTCCCCAGCTATGATAGTGTTAGAGTCAATATCTTTTTTAAGTTTGCCTAGAAGCTGCTTTATGAAAGTTGATGCTCCTATGTTGAGTACATATATATTTAGGATGGCTATTTCTTGTTGAAGGATTGAACCTTTTATTATTATGTAGTGAGCTTTGGTATCTTTTTAAATTTTTGATAGCCTAAAGGGTATTTTGTCTTATATTAAGATCACAACTCCAGCTTTCTTTTGTGTTTCATTCACTTGAAATTTTGCTTCCCATCCTTTTACTTTGAGTCTGTGAGTGTCCTTTCTGGTAAGATGAGTCTCTTGAAAACAATATATTGTTACCTCATGATATTTTATCCATTTTGCCTTTCTATGTCTTTTCAGTAGTGCACTTATTCCATTCACAGTCAGGTTAATTATTGAAATGTGAGAGTTTATCCCTCTCATAAGGTTCTTATAGAGTTATTGTTCCTGTTTGTTGTCTTTTTTTTGATTTTTGGGTTGATTCATGTGTTTTTTAAATCTTGTTCTTGCACTTTCACCAAGAACTTTGTCTTTTTTCCTTTTCTTCTGTGTTTAGTACTTTCTTAAGTGTTTCTTGTAGAGGTGGTCTAGAGGCAGCGTAAGATATTAGGGATTGAATGTCTGGGAAAGATTTTACTTCTCCCTTTCTGATGAAGCTTAGCTTAGCTGGGTAGGTTATTCTTGGTTGAAATTGTTTCTCTTTGAGAATTTTGAAGATTGGGCTCCATGCTCTCCTAGCTTGAAGTGTTTCTATAGATAAATCTACTGCTACTCTAATTGGTCTTCCCCAGTAGGTAGTCTGACCTTTTTCTCTTGCTGCCTTTAGGAATTTTTCTTTTATACCTACTTTGTTTAGGTGAATTATATGTGTCTAGGAGTTGGTCTTCTCATCTGTTGTCTTGCAGGAGTTCTCTGGATCTCTTGTGTTTGAATTTTTGCTTCACTGATATGATGAAGGAAGTTTTCTTGAATGATTTTGTGGAATGTTTGTCTCAGAGTGGTCTCTGTCTCTGTTCTGTCTCAGGAAGTTCAATTACTCTTAGGTTCAGTCTCTTGAAATAATCGCTCATCTCTTAAAAGTTTTGTTCTGTCTTTTTAAGCTTCTTTTCTGTTTTTGACAGTTTGGGTTAGTTCTATATTTTGCTCCTCAAGCTCTTAGATTCTTTCTTCTGTTTGGCTAATTCTGCTTTCCATGTTTATTAGTTTGTTATTTATTTCAATCACAGTGTTCTTTACCGCATTATCTCAGTTATCAACTGCTTCCTATTTTCCTCTTGTCTCTCCTCAATTCTTTCTATTCTCTCTATTAATGTCTTAATGTCTGGGTTTGTATATGACCAGTCATTCTGGTGTTCTTCATTGTTTGCATTCTGAAATCTGTTTTCTCAGTGTCTGACCTCCCAGGGGACTGTGTGAGACCTGTATTCTTCTTTTGATTTTTCTTCATTTGTGTAGATTTTCCTCCCCAATTTTTCCCCCTCTTCTTTAATTCTGTTCTGGGATGGCAGGGTTGCTTTTACTTCTGTTTGGTTAATCTCCTATTCTTCCTTATGTGAACCTTCTAGCTTTGTTCAATTCTGAGGCTGGACTGTGGGTTGGGGGCTATACTTTTTTGCAGTTTTAAGATTTAATTGAGGGGGGAGGAGCTGTGATTCAAAATCTATCTGCAGATCCCAGTATCCTCCAACAGGTGTATAGGTACCCTGGAAGCCCCTTCCCACTGTCTTGTAGTCTGTCCATGCAGTGGGGGTGTAAATTTTCTCCCTGAAAGCAAAATGAAGGAAGAAAAAGGAAAAGAATGGAACAGGGAAGGAGGAGGGGAAGAAGAAGGTGGAGGGAGAGAAGAGTAAAAGGGATAGCAGGCAAATATACCAACTAACAAATGAAAAGAGACACAAAGAGAAGAGTTTAAAAAAACTAAAACATACAGACAATCATACAAACACACAAGTCAACCAACCTCCCTATTGATATACAAGTCCTCTACACAAACAGGAGGTCTAAAGAAAAAAAGAGAAATCAGCAAAATAACAGAAACAAGGCAAGTACGAAAACGTTATCAAAAACAGAGAGAAGAGAGAAAAAAGAAAAAAAATTAAAACATAAAACAAAAAAATGAGCAAAACAAACAAAGAATTAAAAAGTAAAAACAATAAGTCAAGCTTGCTCTGAGAGCATAACTGTGAGCCCAAAGTCCTTTCAGCTGATCTCTAGCTCTCATCACAGGCTGGTAGGGTTGCTCACAGCTAGCATCAGATGTCCCAGGCCTGCTGTGGAAGGATAAGATCTAGACTCAGTCAGCTTGCTGCCTGTCAGGTTTACCACTGAGATCTGACCTGTGTCCAATCTAGCATGGGGGAGGAGCTTCTGTCTCTCTATGTTGATGCGATTACATTAGGTCCCAAGTTGGAGGCTGAGCAGAGGTGTGCAGAACTGGGTGGGGCAATGCAGATCTCTGCCTAATCTTGGGATGGAGAAAAAGGCTGTGGTGGTCATCTATTTACTGGGCATGGGCCTTCTCCCTGGCTCTCCCCATCTTCTCTCTCCACCAATTGGACTCAGGCTCCAGCTAATCTCTGGTCCTGCCACTGCTGGGTGTTGATCCAGTGGAGGCGGAGTTTGAGACAGCCAGGGGCTGCTGGTCAGCATGTCACAGGACAGCTTGGGGTGGGGGAAGGAGCCGGAATTCCATGGGACTGGGAGCCATAAGTGGTGGGGGAAGTGCAGTACATGGGACTGGCTGCAGCAGCTACCTTTTGTAGACTTTCACAGTCCGACTTGTCCCGTCACCATCTTGCCCCTTCCGGATCATAGAGCAATTTTAAAAGATAAAGAGGAATGATAACAAGAAGGAGTGGAGGTATATATAGTTCTCGTTTTTTCTATTGGAATTAATATGGAAAATTTAAGTTCAAATAAATTAAAAATAGAATCAAAATACACATATCTTAAAATACTTGATGAATGTAAGTATATTGATAAGGTAATAGTGTATCAAACTATTAAATTAGAAAATACATTAAACTATTTAAATTAAAATAGTAATTGATTTATTTAAATTAATTTATATGTTTATATAAATACATGTTTAAAATAAATATTATAAAAATGAGACAACAAAATAAGGTTGAGAAGTTAAGATGGAGTTGTAAAAATTATAATTATATTCAACATTAATGAAAGCATTTCCTATCAGTACTTAAGGTCTACACAACAAGGTCTCAAAGAAATTTTTTCAGACTAACATTCCTGATTTTTTTATGTTTTTCTTATCTTCTTAATTGACAAGTAGAAATCATATATATATTTATGATATATGACATGAAGTTTTGATATGTGTATACATTGTGGAACAGTTAAATCAAGCTATTTGACATATACATTACCTCACATTCTTATCATTTTTTGTAGTGAAAACACTTAAAAGCTATTCTCTTAGCCATTATTAAGTATAAAATATATTGTTATTGACTGTATTCAGTCATGATGATTACAATAGATATTTTACTTATTTCTTCTAACTAAAATTTTGTGTCCTATGAAAAATCCTTCAATTCTTCATCCCCTAGCCTCTTTTAACCACCATTCTAATCTCTGCTTCTTGAATTCGAGTTTTTCAGATTCTTAATATAAGTGAGATCATGTGGTATTTGTCTTTCTGTGCCTGGTTTATTTTACTTAATATAATGTCCTCCAGGTTCATTCTTGTCACAAATGAGAGGATTTCCATCTTTTTTAGGGTTGAATAGTATTCCATTGTGTGTATATACCACATTTTCTTTAGTCATTCATTTGTTGATGGACACTTAGGTTATTTCTTTGTCTTAGCTGTTGTGAATAATGCTACAATGAACATAAGTGTGCAGATAGCTCTTCAATAAATACTTTTTATTTCCTTTGAATATATACTTAGTTGTCTAAAAACAGAACCAATTTAACTTTGTTCTTTCTAACATACCTGTTTTTGATAAATAGAAAAGGATTTTAATAAATTAATCTAGCTACAAGTGATATTTTAGTAAAAGAACAGAAAGATAATCCTCATAAAAATAAAGTTACAGTAGAGATAAAATATATTCCAGTAGCCAAAAATAGAAAAATAAGTCACCTGTGAGATAATTATTCAATTTAAAAAATTAAAGAGAAACTATTAAACAATCCAATAAGTTGAAAAGAGAACAGAAACAAATACACAAATAAGAACTGAAAATGATAAACATCATAGATAAAAGATAAGAAACTAATTTGAGCGATGCAATGCAGATCATTTAGAAAAACTAGAGAATAAATGATTCTTTCTGAAACTGCCTCCTGAATAGATAAAAGCACCTAACAAATCAGTTCTCCATATATTCATATCTTCCATCCCATAAAAGAGTCATGTCCATAAAGAACATGGAACAGCAAAAAAAAATCTACTGCTATTTAAAATACTCTAGATTATAGAAAAGTGAGAAAAAATTCAAAATAATTTCATGAAGTTGTTATAAAAACTTGAACTGACTTAAATGTTATGAGAAACAGTTCTCTAGTCAAACTGCATGTATAACAACTTTTAAAATCTAAATTAATTATTAGCAATCAGAATTCAATAGTAGACCAAAAGAAATTTCTACCTGTATTCACACCAGAAACAAAAAAATATGAATCATAATAAGCACAAAATATGTAATCTTATATTTGTAGACACTGAAAATTTTATATTTTTAAAGTCAAATTAGAAAATAAGAGATAAAAATAGTATTCTGAACAGAGACTAATATTAAATAACTTTCTTGTGTGTAATATTAGTATATTTCGATGGAAAAATAACATTTATAAGAGATATATAAATTATATTTGAAACATTAATAATAGACATATTTCTATAGGAAAAAATGGAAGCTTTCTTCTACTTGCAAATATACATTACTATCATAAAGTTAACTTTTCATAGTTTCCATCAAACTTAAACAAAATAACTGCAGGATAAGTTTAAACAGTGATTTATTCTTTAAGAACTAGACATAGTAATTCTAGGATTGATAAAAAATAAACAAATGTCTATAAAGATTCTGAAAAAGTAAACTAGTGAAAGTTGACTAGATCTAATATACAATTATTTTCATATAAATTAAAGTCACGTGACAGTAGCCCACTAAGAGAGAAAACAGTCAAGGAAACTGAATAAAGACTTTTTAACATATAGAATACAATTTCATTTTATTATATTATATGGTAGCATTTTATATTAATAAGAAAATAAATAACTTTCCAGTAGTATTTGGAAAAATTAAATGGCCATTTGGTTAAAAAAATAAAGTTGACATATATCCACTTCTTAGAGTAACAAATTCAGACAGAATAAAAGTTTTAAATATTGAAAATTCAAGAATTATTTGAAAATATGTGAGGATTTTGGTGTGATTTACTAGTGAGGAAGAATTTTCTGAGACAGTATTCAAATTCACAACTCACAAAAGAAACTGTTAATAAATTTACATACATACATACATGTACATATATACATGTGAAATATATATATATATATACACATATACCTATATAATTTTAGCAAAAGCACTGGAAAAAATATTTTTAAAAAGCTTTTATGACTAAAATAGCAAAAACAAACACAAAAGTATAAAAACAATTATCTTTGCTGCTGGGTTAATTTTCTTAAAATATAAAAACCACACACACTTATTTACCTGTACATGTTTACACACAATATAATACATATAATTTTATAATGTATATACATAATACAAAATTATATACAATGCCATTATGGATCAATACATTTTTACACTATATATTAAGGAACTCCATGTTTTTTTAAAAATGCATTTTTAAAAATACATATTAAATGGCTTAATTTTTCAGATTTATAAAACATTTTCTCATAAATGTTACCTATTATAATTTACAGAGACATAACTTCATTCACTTAGGGAAAGATAGAAACTTCATTGATTGCTAAAAAATGATTTTTTCCAATTTGCTAATTTTGTATTGCAAGCAATTTATACAAATGTTTAAGTCTTTAAGGGTTTTTTTATGTGTGTTTTTCTTTGCAGTGGTGTTTTTAAATTTCTTAACCATCATATGCATTTAAAAGACACAAAAGTAAATTAATTTGTTTGGATGAGGAAAGTAATATTTTTTACTTTATCAGAAGCAGTACTTTTTTTTTTTTTTAAAGAAGGTACTCTTCATTTATTCCCCCATCCTTGGCAACTGCTAATCTGCTTTCTGTCAGTAGAAACAGTACTATTTTAATTCATCTTTGTATCAGCTTGATAACTTGGCAATAATATGGTGTTACAAACTATAAACAGGTTTTTCTGATTAAGGTGGTATCTTGTGAATATGATTTTGTTGTAATAATATGCAAATACTGATAGCTCTTTAAGTATTTTAATTAAAGTTTTAAAATGATTGATTTACTGAAAAATCAAATTAGGTCAGATATCCTTCTAGGAAAAAAAACCCAAAACAAACAAGCAAAAAACATTAAACTATTTTTTAAGTTTTTATTTTTTTCTTTTTTATCTTACTTCTAATATTAAGATTTTCTTTCAAGAGCAAATTTTTTAGTCTTCAGCCACAACCTGCTTTGTTTATTCATCAACAAAAAATTACGGATATGCAAATGTAATAAATCTACTTGGGACTAATCCATTCTCCTATCAATTTTGTTACATGTTAACTAGAAACATAAATTTAAAATAGCCACCTAAACTGAAAGATTGTTTAATTGTGAAAAATAATCTTCAGAATAAAATATATTCTGGCCAAGCCCTTGTAAAATAAATATCTTTACAAACACCAAAGGGAAGATTTTTCAAATTGCAAAGGGCTACTCTTTGTAAGATGACATTGTAAAAAAAAAAGCATGTCCTTATCCATCGGAAATACTCTTCTTGTGTTTTTAGCATTTGATCTCAACCATATTTTTAAAAATAATGTTAATTAAATATTCATATTCATAATAGAGACACATCAGTTTTGTTGAACCATGGTTAACAAAGCACAAGTTCTTTTTTTTACCACTGATTAATTTTGTGGCTTTGATCAACTGATCTGCTGAAGAGTTACACATGAGATTTCCACATAACATTTCCAAAATAAATATATTTTTAGAGCAAATTTTGACATTTTCTTTTGCTTTAGTTTTTATTTGACCTATTTTATAACATTTTTACAGCATGTTTTTGTTCAGAAACAAACTGGAAATTAGCAAGAAGCATAGGAAGGAAGGGATGACAAAGTAGGCAGAAAAAGAATAAAGGGGAAAAGAGAACTTGGGAATCGGTGGTAGTCTGTGCACATTTGTTTATGCTCAGTTCTACACCTTTGTGCTATTTGTTAGATCCATATATCTCACAATTGACCATGATAAAGAAAATCATCAAAATATAAAAAGTGAAACCAAATGATTTCTTGTAGAAAACTTGTTCTGGATTTTTTATATTTTGGAAAGAGACAATAGTTTCATAAATAAGACTTAAAGTCCTAAAGCAATAAAAAGATTTGTATATTTGAGTATATTAAAAAAATTCATAGAGGGGTCATATATGTTGTGTTTTTATGTGTTTGTCTTTGTCTTTGCAAATAATATCAAAGGGAAAAGTCTAATAACACTAGTGTACAAAGTGCTCTAAAGTCAATTTACAAGAGCAACAACCAGACAGAAAAATGCACAAATTTGGACTGCTCACAGGAAAAGTAACTATCTTACATGTTTCTTAAACTTATGAAAAATCGTCACTCTCATTTGCAGAAATTGAAATGCAGTTTAAAACTAAACTGAAATCTCATTTTCAGTTTAGTTTTATAAACCAAAACTGACAATAATACTAAAGTTTAACAACAAATGTTATTTCTGAGGCTACAAAGACTCATGTACTGACAAGGCTACAGACAATGTATACAGGTAAAGCTATGAGGGAATAAAAAAAAGCAATATTTGGCAAAAGTGCATATGTTTGTTTGTTTGTTTGTTTGTTTGTTTATGTATGTTTTTGAGTCGAGTTCTCACTCTGTCACCCAGGCTGTGATTGTGCAGTGGTACAATCACAGGTCACCCCGGCCTTGACCTCCTGGGCTCAGGAGATCCTCCTTAGCCTCCTGAAAAAATGCACCTGAACTGAAGCTTTGGCTTTATTGTTTATTTATGCGCTTATTATCTCATCAGTCAGCTTGGGAGGGCATGGGTCATGCTCATCTTTTTCAGGCTGGAAGAGCAAGACCCAAGGAAAGGACTTGGACTATATTAGAAACTCAATAAATATTTGTGGAATGAAGGTCTTTGGGGGGTATGTTTTAGCATAATATGCATTTATTGGAAGAATTCAGTGATGTTAACATGTGGTGTGCAATTTAATTTTCACTATAGAAGTTGTTTTTACATAATCAAAACTAAATTGAGAATGGATCAGCTAGCTGGTGTGTCTATATCAGTATTTATAAATGAATTCTTTCACATTCTTAGAAAACATCTATAAAGAAATTTTAGTCAATGTAAAACTATATGGTTAGGGGTTCCCAGTATGGCTGAGGTTAGCAAATCTTCTTTCCAAAGGTTAATTATAAAACTTGCTAAAATTGAAAAAAAAAAATATATATATATATATATGTATATATATATACACACACACACACACATACATACATATACACAACACTCTTAGTAAAAGTGCTGCAATTATGACAAATGAACAGAGCAGGCCAGCCACTCTACAAACTTGAAATTGTGGTCTTGGTTGAAGCAACCAATGGATTAGCAGATTAATCAGAAACAGGAGATTCTTAAAATAAGATTGACATGGGACAACCCCCTTGGGTCCCTTCCCACTGTGGGAGCTTTTCTGTACTCTCAATAAACCCTGCTTTATAAAGAAAAAGATTGACGTAAAGGAGTTTGAAGCACTTCATACATCTTCAGGTGCCTTCTGTGCACATGTGCAGTGGAAAATGGAAGGGTTCCAGTCTACCCACATATCTCTGGCTCACTGGAATACTACACAATTTAGCAGAAAAGATGCAAGAGGGTCTGGTGAAAATAAAGATCAAGAAAGATCTGAAAACTGCTGAATGTTAAATGCATTTCCTATCCCACACACAGAGGTGAAGTCTTACTGACCCCCTGTATTTGAGTACAAAGTAAGACCACTTACCATTGGCTGACCACTAAAAAGTATCATACGAAGGTGTTCTCTACCAAGCAAAACTTAACAATAAATAAATAAACAAAAAATAAATATAAATCAAACTGAAAGGAAACATCAAACAATTCGTACAGTAATAGAGGCAAAGTCTACAGACTTATTTCAGGGAAGTTAGAAGCAAAAAATAACAACTCTTGGGGACAAATAACCAGAATCAATAGTTACCCCATAATACTACCTAAAATATCTTTTCAACAAATATTATGAGGTATACTAAGAAACAAAAAGAGGTGATGCTATGCAAAATAAAGGGGGGGGGTAGTTAATAGTAACTGTCACTAGCTTCAACACTAGGCCCAAATGTTGAATTTAACAGAAAATATATTCTTCAAAGTCATTTAAATGTATTCAAATAACTAAAGTAATCATGTTAGAAATATACAAAATATGTTAACTCTCTCAACAATTAGAAAATCTCAATAAAATTATATAAATTTTTTTAGAAACCAAATGAAAATTCTAAAATGAAAAATAAATTTGAGAGTGAAAGTAAAATTTTAGGGGGCTAAACAGTTGATTTGAGATGACAGAAAAAAAAGATTCAGTTAAATGAACTTGAAGACAAATCAATAGGACATATCTAATCTGAAAAAAACTAGAACTCAAGATGAAGAAAATTAACATAGCTTTAGAGATCTGTGATATAACAAAAAAAGACTGTCTAAGCATGTGATGGAAATATGAAAAAGATAGGAGAGAGAAGGGAGCAGAAAAGTAACTGAACCAATAACTGCAATATTCTAAAAACAGGTAAAATACATGCATCTACATATTCTAGAAGTTCAGTGAACTTCCATTAGGATAAAAACAGAGATTAACTGCTAAACAAAGTCAGTGTCAAACTAGTCAATGTCAAATCCAAAAAGAAAATCTTGAAAATAGCAAGAGAAAAACAAATCTTCATGTATAGGACAATAACAATATGATTAACGGTTAAGTTCTCATCAAGAAAAATAGAGTCCAGAAGGCAATGAAACGACATATTCAAAGTGCTGAAAGAAAAGTGGTTTGTTTCTACATTTTAAAAGCAGGTTTATTTTATTTAGTAGTAACAATTGTTCTGTGTGTTTAACCCCATGAAAACAAATATGTGTGTGATTTCATTATATGAAATGAATGAACAATATCGACATTTGCCTAAATGATATATCTCTTTAATTTCACAGAAATGACACTGAAAAGGGTCTAGGTATTTTCTGCTATAGCTTTCAGTTTAAGGAGAAATAAAAGGCCGGGTGCAGTGGCTCACCTCTGTTTAAAAACAAAGCTCCCTGAGCCCACGGGTTCGAGACCCGCCTGGGCAACTTGGTGAGACCTCATCTCTACAATAAATCAAAAATGCGTGGTAGTGCACGCCTGTAGTTCCAGCTACTTGGAAGGCTGAGGCAGAAGGATCGCCTGAGCCCAGCAGGTCGAGGCTTCGGTGTCCGGGAGTGGCCACTGCACTCCAGTCTGGGCCAGAGTGAGACTCCAACTCAAAAACAAAACAAAAAAACAAAAAACAAATCTCAGTACTTTGGGAGATCAAGAGGGAAGGATTGCTTGAGCCTAGGATATAGATGCTACAGTGAGCCATGATCATACCACTGCACTCCAGCCTGGGCAACAGCATTAAGACCCTAACCCAAAAGAAGAAGAGAGATGACAACGTATGATAGCTTGAAAGTATCAGTGAGTCTCAACACAAGTATTTCTATATCAATATTTTCTTATAAATTATGTTCCTCTAAACCTATTTTTTCTAAACATTTATCAGACTTTCAACTTCAAAAGTAAAAACCTCTGCTGAAAGTTTTTAAAAAGATTAAGCGCTGTGCTAGTGGCTATGGAATGGAGGATCCGGTTAGATGATTATATACTTTTGACCAATCACATTTCTACGTGACTGAACCTACACAAAAAATTAGAGATATTCTCTGGATCCTTGGGTCTTCATTTATGCAGGCTTTTATGTCACTTAAATTTTTATTAAATAAATTTGAATGTTTTCTTTTGCTAAAAAAGTAAAAACCTGAAATATATTAAACTTATTTATATAAAAGTAACATCATTTCAACTCACGTAATTGAAATTCAGTCAGCCAAATCTTATAGAAATAAAATGAATTCTTCTATCTTTGTCTTTTCAGATATTAAATGTCTTTTGGAATTTTTAAATACTTGAGTATAAGAAAATGTTCTTTGTCACATTTTCTTTGTTAGACTTAGGTAAAGGTCCAATAAATGTCAACAGTCAATTTGGCAGGTAGGTGAGTGAATGCTAGATTATTTAAATAGTCTACTCAAATGGGCCTCATTCAATTAATATATATTAACTGTTTCCTGGAAACCAGGTTTTCGCTGAATTCTGTGGATACAATGATAAGTGCAGGACATATAGAAAGGGAAGTTCAAGAAATAAAAAAAGAACTGTAGTTTTGGCTCATTCCCATTATATATTAATGAGTTAAATTATTTGTCAGTTAAAATACATGGATATTTATTTTATACATCGGGCTATAATACAAGTCTATTTTGTTGTTTCTATGGTTTCATCTTTAGCCATTGGTAGCTTTCAGTTGGCTCCTGTACACTGTAGGCATATCTTATCATTGTGGGGGTTTGTGTGGGTGTGTGACATCTCTTACTTTCTGGAACTCCAAGATGCTCCAAGCTCATCTTGTGTGTTCTTTCTCTCAGTGCTAAAATTAGTCATTTCTCCAAGAAGCCATTATTCCTATTACTGAAGAGTGATATTAAAAACCGTAATTTGGTATTAAGTGTGCTCTCTGGCTCATTTTTACTTGGTAATGTATCTTCTAGGCCCTCTCATCTGACCAACAAGATGATATATGTGTGTATGCTAACCTGTATACATGTTTATATCTATAATATTTCTTTTTTAAATTTAGTCATTTTAATACAATGAGATTAGATCTTTAAAGTTAGAAATTCGATTTTTGTTTTGACAAAAAATGGCACAATTTAAAGGAATTTTCATGGTATTAAAACATTTTTAAAAATTGGTTAGAGTATTGTCTTTTCTTAAAGTGAATTTGTAAGCCATGGCCATCAGTGAATGTTTTTATATTACAATATAAATATATATAGCTATATATCATAGCTATGAGTAACTTTCAAGTAATAGGTAGCTAAATTTTAATAACCAATGGTGTGTAAATAATAAGGTAAATTTTCTAAATAAAACCACATATGTGGCATTGCTTTTATAGTATTTCTTTATGTAACTATATGTCTATCTTAAGCCAAACCTGTATTCATCTTGAAGTTGCCAACTTTCAGACATAAATCACTAGCCACTTTTCTTGGCTTATCTATAAACTCCCACTCCAAAATGAGAACGCTGGTTCCCACCATCTGACATCTGTATACATATTTTTCAATTGCAGGATGGTAGTACTTTCAAAATTGTCAACCTTTGCTCCTATGGGGAACTAATATATAGACTATAGAATATAGCACTTAAGAATAGTTTCTTTTTCCAGTTGTCTTTAAGATATTCACTACCAAAATTACTTAGGTCAACACTTCATTTTCCAATTCCTTTCAGAGAGGTTGTTTCATACATTTGCAATACGTGTTGTTTCTTTTCTTGCATCTTGCATTAATGATCCTGAGTTTCCTCTGACTTCCTGGATTAAATTTTAAAAAACTTTTCATACAGTAAGATCAATTATCTTACCTTTAAATTTCTATGGGTTTTGACAATGCCAAATGTCTTGTACTCACCGTTGCAATATTATACAAAATAGTTTCAAAACCTTTCAAAATCCCCTGACTTCAATTCTTCAACCCTCCAATATTCCCCAAACCATGGACAACCACTGATCTGTTTACTGTTTCTGTAGTTTTGCCTTTCCCATAATGTCTTATACGAAGTCATCCTTTGTGTATCATTTTTTACACTAGTTTCTTTCGCTTAGCCACATTCCTTGAAGGTTCATTCATGCCTTTTATTTCATTTTTTTAAAATTTAAATTACTTTTAATTTTGTAGAGACAAAGTCTCACTATGTTGCCCATGCTGGTCTTGAAATGCTAGCCTCAAGGGATCCTCTTACCTCTGCCTTCCAAAGCACTGCTATTACAGGCCATCATTCCTGGCCCATGTTTTTTTATTTCTTGGTAGCACATTTTCCTTTATTGTTGAATAATACTCCATTGCACAAAGGTACCAGAAGTTGTTTATCCATTTGCCTACTGAAGGACATCTTGGTGACTCCACCAACATGGACTCATCTTCACCAAATTAGTTTTTGGTGACTAGTAAAGCTGGGGCAAATACTCAAGGGCAGGCTTTTGTTTGAACATAAATTTCAAATCAGTTGTGATCCCCACTGAGCATAATTGCTGGATTGTATGGTAACACTATATTCAGTTTTGAAAGAAAGAGACTTCCAAATGGTCTTCCATTTTGCATTTGTACCAGCAAAGTCCTTATTACTCAGCATCTGAGTCTTCAGTTGTAATTGTTCATCTTTGGGTTTTAGTCATTTTATTAGGTGAGTAGCAGTATCTCATTGTTGTTTTACTTTTATTTTGTTTTATTTTTATTCATGTTTATATTTTTTATGAGCCACACATGAGGCTTAAACATTGTTGCTTTAATTGACAATTATCTAACAGCAAATTTTATTTAGCATATTTTATATGCTTATTTGCCATCTGTGTATCTACTTTAGATATTTGTTCAGACCCTCCACCCATTTTTTAAAAATGGGGTTGCTTATTTAAATTCAGTTTTAAAATGTTTAAGTATGTACATTTTGGATGCAACTTCTTAATTTATGTACTTTTTAAGATGTCCTTCTATGAATTTGATTATACTTCTCTCTACTGTTCCTAGTTTGCTTATAGTTTTTACTTACAAATAGGTGCCGGATTTTGTTGAACGCTTTTTCTATTGACATTGTCCTAAGATTTTTTTTCTTCTTTAGTTTGTTGATTTGGTAATTTATCATGATTGATTTTTAAATGTGGAATCAACTTTCCACAAATGGAATAAATCTCATATGTGGGTGGTAAAGAATATATTATATACATTACTGAATTCAATTTGTTAATATTCTATTGACTATTTCGTGTCTATGCTTATGAGAGATATTGGCCTGTAGTTTTATTTATTTGAATTAATATAAATCATTTGCAACTGTTTTCTATTAGTTGCTTGATACTTCTTTTTCTGTCATCCCCGGTTTGAGTTGAACATTTTATATGAGTACAACGTATCTTCTCTCTTGGTGTATTAGTCTTCTAAAGATATGTGTGGTTGCCATAGAGTTTACAATATATGTTTTAAACTAAGTGAGCCTTCAAAAAACACTACTTTACTTCATGTATAGTCTAGCTAACAGCATATTACCAATTCTTATCTCTTGTGACATTGTTATTCGTTAGCTGTAATCATCCAATCCCATTATTATTACTTTAAACAAGTTTATCTCTTAAATTGATTAAGAATTTTAAAAATAAAGATTTTCTTTTCTTTCAGTTATTCTTCCTCTGCCACTTGTCCTTTCTTTATATAGATGCAAATTTCTGACATATTATTTTCTGTCTTCCAGGAAAAAAAAAATTTGACTTTTTTTATAGGCAGATTTTCTGGAGATAAATTCTCTTCACTTTTGTTTGTGTAAGAAAGTCTTTATATCCCCTTTATTTTCAATGAGTAATTTGAAAGACTAATTTTAAGGGTAGCTGCAATCCATTATTATTATTATTATTATTAGTAGTAGTAGTAGTAGTATTTTAGAAACCTACGGGTATGGTGGTAAGGTATGGAGGAGAGGGAACATTCTATAATCTTATGATTAAATGTGTCTTTTCAGGGCTTGTTTCTCTGGCCTATGAACACAATCTGTATTTCTTTCTGTATAGATTTCTCCCACTCCTTCTCATGTGAGACAAGAAATCTAAAAGGAGCTGAAGTGAGAGAAATTCTGTCCTATCCTTCACCCACAGCTGTGGGACCAGATTTAGGTAAAATCTTTCCTCTTAAAGAACAGGCTATTGAACAAAAAGCTTTAGGTGTATTTCACAAGAATTACTCATCCTTCTTCAACTACCAAAGACAGGAGGCAAACTTTCTCAATTCATTACTGTGAGAAACTGGTGATACTCCTTGACTGTAAAGCTTACAAAACTGTGGAGGGGACTCTTAGGATTGCAGTCCAGGAGTTTCTTACTAGCAAGTGGTCCATACTTAGTTTCCAGCAATTTGTCAAAATTGCCATTTAATTGTCCCTACACATTTATGGCCCCAGTGGCCTCTGATCTGTGTAAGCAGATTTTGACTGTGCCTCTCGGAATTAATCTCTCTGTCCATATTTCAGGATTGCGGTTTGCCATTTGCCCGGAAAACTCAGTTTTCAGTTAGGTCCAAGAGAAATTGCTGGTTGTCAGTTCGCACATTTTTTTTCTAGCAAGGATGAGTATAACTATCAAGTTCTTTACAAGTTGGAGTTGACACTGACACACCTATAATTTTTAATAGTAAATTTTATGGCTTAAAAATAAAATCTTTTCATAGATTTATCTTTAAATGTACACATTTAAAATAAATAAAAATATATAAGCTTATGATTAGAGATTTCCTAAAGTTCTGATAAAGATTACCTTATATATAAAACATATATATCTGTGTATACACACACACACACACACACACACACACACACATTCCTGAAAGATACATTAAAGAGGTGAAAAAAAAGTCTACTGACAGCTGAGGGATTTCAGCATTATTATTGTTTATCTTTCCTTCAGAAGAAAGGAGAGAACGTGAGTAAGAAAGAAGGACAATATTTAGGTTTTGCAATTAGATATGCTTTCATTTAGACATACTATGAATTTATAAATTGATTTAATATGTTTACTGAATATATTCCAAAAGGTTTTTTAGGTTCTGGGAATATAAGTTTTTATGTTATTGTAGCTTGTTCATAATGAATTAATAAATTGTGTCATTGAAAACTTTTGGAGATAGTTTTGATTTCTACAGTTTTTGCAAATTATGTGGTATAATTAAAATTAAGCACTGAGTCAATAGTAATTTAACTATCAATATTCTTTCTAATTAGGTATTAGAGGAAATTAAACGCCCTGCTTCTGATGTAACATGTTAGAGAAAAATGGCTCTTGGGAAGCTGTCCTCCTCTACTGATAATTTGCAGCCGTGAAGGGAAAGTACTATAAAGATTTCAGCCATGGCATATTACTGAACTGTTATAGTTGTTGGTATAAAATAGTGTCAGCTCTTCAAGGCCAGGCTCTGAATAGGTTAAACAATTACACTGCAGTTTTAAAAGGGAAACTCATGTGACAACTTCTTGTCAGCCTATTTAATCTATGTAAAAGAATATCAGAATCCTGAAAGTATTTTGTCTCAAGAACAAGGATTAGAAAATTATAGTTGAGGGTATTAGTTGCTGCCAATTGCCAATTCTTTCTTTATTCAGTATAAGTGTTTACTATTTTTGGTGTATGGTATGAGCAACCTTTATACATTTGGTACACAATTTGAAGGCTAATGAAAATTTCAATAAACTAGTCTAAAGTTATCTGAAAGTTGATCTCAAGGGGCATGAAGATAACATTGAAGGAAATAAGTTATCTTTTGTAACTGATATTTATAGAGCTAAATAAAAAGTGATGACAATGAGTGAAGGCAAGCAGGGCTCTAGGACTCTAGCTTCTCTAGGACTTACCCTGGAAGCAAAAATTCATTGACATGATTTAAAGTCAGGCAGTAGCTTCTTAACTTCGGAAATGTCCAACGTGAAAGAGGGAAGGACAAATAGGAGGGAGAAGGAGGGTGTTTCTAGCTTATCAGAGAATTGTCTTAAATGAGATGTTCTTTATAAGACTTAGGAACTTTTGTTTCTTTTTCATTCCTCAAAATTAGCAGTTGATTCACATATTCAATTTAAGAAATTATAATATTGGTGATGAAATTACTTAAAACCTAATAATTTCAAATGAAACTAATCATTGAGTGTATTGTGTTATAAACCTTATGGTCAGAAAGTGGCAGTGCATTTTTTTTCTTATTAAAGAATAAATTATCCTATAATTGACAAAATGACTTTTTAGAGATTTTAATATATGCTAGATAAATAAATTACAAAACTTCAGCTTCAACTCATTATGAATGTATTCCTTGATCAAATATATGGTTTGTTCAAATAAGGTACTGCCAAAATGCAATCATCTTGAATTGTTTTTAACTTAGTGAAATGTTTGAAGTAATTGAAAATTGAAAAGTTTAAGGCTAACACTAAAAGCAAAACTAATTAAGAACTATTTTTTCTTAGTTTAAAACTTTCTCCATAAAAGCATATATAAAAAAATTATATTGCCATATACTGAAACTGTAATTTTATCTGTAAAGTTAGGAGAAAAAAAAGACAAAGATTAAAATACTCTGTCTGCAATAATCTTCAGCCTTATTAAATATGTTCACAATATTAAAAATTCATTAATTTTAACTTTATAACTCTAATTCAATAATACATTTTAGATGTCAGTTTATTGACTGTTTTAAAAAAATAGAGTTTGTTCCATGACAGTATATTCAGAAAATAAACATGCCTACTCAGTTTTAATAGATATCATTTTAAAAGGAGTGACAATTTGAATAAGTGGTTATATTGTATCTCTATTTTAACTAGTATCTTTTAAAAAATTTCTTGCTTTTCTTTGTTGAGTCTTTTCTATGCCTAGAACAATTTCTCATTAAAAATGTGAAATTATGTGATAAATACTTCATATATTTATATAAGGTAATCTGAATTTGTTTTTTACATCTTAATTAAATAATTAAGTAGGCATATAATTTCTTATTCTAAACAATAAATCCATCTTTAAGGAAAGGTTTCATAGCTTTGTTGAATTATAAGTAGTTTTATGTATCATTTTTCTTGATAGAAAAGTATTTTTTGTTTGTTTTTCTCAAATACATTTAACTGCCACAGCCGGAGTCTCACTCTGCTGCCCAGACTGGAGTGCAGTGGCCGCTCCCGGCCACCGCAGCCTCGACCTGCTGGGCTCCGGCGATCCTTCCACCTCAGCCTTCCAAGTAGCTGGAACTACAGGTGCGCGCTACCACGCCCGGCTAATTTTTTTATTTATTGTAGAGATGAGGTCTCGCTTGCCCAGGCGGGTCTCGAACCCGCGGGCTCAGGCAATCCACTCACCTCAGCCTCCTTATATTCTAAAAATAGTAACACATTTGTCTCTAATAATTATAACTTTTATTTAATTTCTATTCAATTGTATTTCTTAGCATTCTCAGAATAATGTTCACTGACAGACATAGGTGATGCTGGACATATGTTTTCCATGTCTAACTTTCATAAGTTGCCTCTACTGTTTTAGTGTTAAACTTAGTACCAAGTATTTGAGCTAGGTATGTGTTTATCACATTAAGAAATAAATCTTTCTGATCTTTATTTGATAAGGAGAATATCACCAGCGTGTCAGAGGATCTTTAGTATAATTCTTCACCTATGACATCTCTCAGCGATTTTTACAAGAAACAAATTTACTGTCCATCTACACCAGCAGAATCTATTTCACTTTCTAAGATGCTTGTGTATTTTCATTTCAAGTATACCTCCTGTAGGCAGTCAAATACTGAATTAAAAAAAAAATATTGGCAATGACCTTGCTTCATTTTTTTTTAAAGTAAGGAGTTCTGCCTAGTTGCATTTGATCATATAAGAGACCATTTCTTATCCCACTGTAGCTCTGTCCCCTTGGTTGACAGGTCACTGGCTTTCTGCCATGTAACTTCCTTTTGTGAATGGGTCACATTGCTTTTACTGACTTGCTGACAATTTTCTTCAAGGAGTACAAAGTAGAGGGATGCAAAAATTCTATACCACATTCTTCTGGGAGCTACACGTATTACTGGGAAAAGTGTATTGTCAGCCTGCCTCCCTCTACGTGGTTAGGAGGGTCTGTTTGGAGAAAAAGTACCTTTGGGACTGGCGCTGCCAATCCTTTGCTTTTCGGATGGTGCATTCTGAGAGTGGGAGAGGACCCCACAGTTGGCCCAGGCTTCCTCAGGGTCCCTGAGACCCAGCATGGTCTGCGTGGGCCAACTTTGGGGACAGTGGAAAGGAGAAAAGAAACAGAAAACATGTCTTCTTTGCCACATCACTCTCTGCTTTGACTCACTCTCCACCCTGAGTCTGGATCATCCAGGGTATGACACTGAAACAGCATCCAAAATGAAGTTACCATGAGCAACAAGCCCACCTGGAGGGTGTGGCTGCTGTGAATAGGAAGGGGACGCTTCCACAACTGCCCCCCCATCCCAGTCCCTGCCCACACTGCTCAGATGTGTCCAGAGAGCCTTGCCTCTGGGATCAGCTGAGAAGTAGCCTGTCTTGCTTCCGTCTTTTGGCTGATCATTCTGAAAACAAAGACTGATTTTGACAAGAGCAACTCGCTGTGTGTTGGGAAGCAGGATTCCTCTTAACCATGGATATTAAAGCACAAAGGAAAAGGAGAAAGCTGTTCTGAAGAGTCCGCTTGAATTTAATGGCCATAAATTTCAAGTAAGTGCCTTCATAAACGGGGACCCTCACTAATGGGAACTTTGAAATACAGGGACCTTCACAAATGTGGAGCTCCACAGATAAGAACTTATACAAATGCCTTGAATATGTCCCAGCATGATTACATCTGTTTATCATGGTGATAAATTAGATCATTTCCAGTTCTTACTATGACCCAGACTCCTGTCCCAGTTCTACCTATTTTGTTATTTTATTTTATTGTAAAGATGTGGAATACGAGTCAGGATTATGTACATAAGTAGCCTACATGCATGTGAAGTTTGGACCCCCAACTGGTCCTCACTTCCCTGGTCTAGGGTCAGGTACCCTTAGTGATATTACGTGTCCCCGCCCTTCTCCTGGCAGTGTCCTACTACTGCCAATCCCTCTCTTGTAGTACTATCATAAATGTTCAGGACCCACTTATAAGTGAGAACATGTGGTATTCAGTTCTTTGTTTCTATGATAGATCACTGAGTAAGATGGACTCTAAATCCATCCAAGTTGCTGTGAAGTGCATAATTTTGTCCTTCTTTATGGCTGCATAATATTTCATGTGTATATGTACCACATCTTCTAATCCAGTTCACCTTCAATGGGTAGCAGGGTTGGTTCCACATTTTTGCTATTGAAAATAGTGCTGCAATAAACATTGCATGTACAAGAGTGCTCTTAGCCTTTTATGACTGGGTGTAATGGGAGACTCGCTTGTTGCTCGGTTGCATTGTGCCAGAATGCCTATCTGCTTCTATGGAGAAAAGGGCTTCTCTCATCTGACTTAAAGAAGGAAAGAAAGTATTTGAGGATTCCACGTGATTGCTCAGATTTTCTTTCTTCTCTGGTTCCTTTTTATTTCTCCCTAAAAATGCCCTAATTTTCTTTGAGATTGGGGGCTTCTTGCTAAGTTTTAAGTGCTAGAGTCACCATCTGTGGGCTGTTCTAAGGCAATCAGCATCCTGGGGTGGTTGTTGTACATATACCACAGGAAAACAGAAAATAGCGGCTGCCTCACAAGAATGCTTACCTGCTAATTCCCTGTGGCCATCTACAAACATCTTGCACAGTTGTTCGGGAACAGAGCTGGGATGGGGAGGGCAGGCTCGCAGCTTGGAGGGTCGGACTTTCTCTTCTGGGACGCTCACAGAGTTCTAAGGAAAAGTTATTCTGGGGCCTGGGCTGGAGATTTGTGTGAGACAGTCAGAAATAGAAGGTAGGAGCCCAAATTAAGATTAGGGAGAAACATCAGGGCCAGGAAATAGTGACAGATTCTGAGGGCTGAGTACCTAGAAAAGTCAAAAACAAAGATAAACTTTCAGTGCTCAGAAATGACATTGAGGAATAGGTGGGTAGAGGGCTCCCCGAGGACCAGCAATCCACTCCACTTTTGGGTAATGGATTCCTATAGTGCAAGACACACTGAAGATTATATTCTTTAACCCACATTTTTTTCAACCAACTCAGAGGTCCAGTGCTTAATGGTCAGCAAAATTATTAATGATCTTATTGGACTTGGTGGACTGTAATATCTCCCTGTCCTTTGAGCCTTACTGGAGCTATTTGTTTTAGAGTAAAGATATTAAATTCATGCCTGAGAGTATTAAAGAAGGAAGACAAATGGCCTCACATGAAATAAACAACTTCTAAGGCAAAATGTTTCTTGAGTTGCTCAAACAAGTAATCTTCAACAAAACATTTCAGGGTTTGAATTAGAAGCCTTGTTTTGTTCTTGCTTTTTGTCTGAACTGAGTGTTTTTTTGGCTCTCTAAACAACTTTTTTTTCTTATTTTGTATGGGTCCTGCCAAGTGGGGTGCTGCCCACTTTTGGGTCCATCACTTCTGACCCTCAGGTCTGATCCTGTGAAATGGGGGTGGAGAGAAGCTGGAGGAGAAAGAAAAGATGTAATAATGTCTCAGCCCCTTCTAGCTTTGGCATTTAGGGATTCTGTGATTTTCCATCTAGACAATCTCTCAGCCTTGTTTTTGTCTATTATTGATCACAGAATTAGAAATTAAAGCATCAACTTAAGGGGGCCTGCATTTGTATAAGATACAGCTAGAGCAGACCACCACACAGGTTTATCTGGAAAAGGAGATGCATCTGCTCAAGAGAATACATCCAAGTTCTTCTTTTACTTAATTAAAAAATAAATGCCACAGCCTAAGTACTTTTAAATTAGGCTTATTAAACTGCCAACCATACTCTGAGTGCGTATTAATGTGCTATTGAGCTATCCATTTTATTTACTATCACTAGGAATAAATGTGATGAAATGACACTTAATATTTCAGTCGATGGCAGAGGAAGTGAGATTAGGCAAGCCTGCTGGAAATTAAAAACTAAATAGCAGCCTATGAATCACTCCCATTCAGACATAAATCATTTCTTTTCCATTTTCCATTTTCTATCTCGATCACTTTTCAAGTTATTACTCTCTGATTTGAAAATCACTGATCTGAACGAATGAAAGGCTATACAACCCAGATTATTTCGCTACCTCTGACCTGTCACTGTCAGTTGCTGTATGCCTGTCAAGCCTGTCTTTCTTGGTTACCGTGCTTGGTCTTAGAAGTAGTTTCCAGAGAATGGCACAAAGCAGTGTACTCTCTGGGAACACAGTTGAGTGTGTCCCCTTCTGGGGCTCCCTTGTGCTCCTCTCTGGAAAGTCCAAATCTCACTCACCCAGCAAGTGGCATTAGGTTCAGTGTGACATTTTCATTTCTGGCCCAAAACATCGATCCGTTAACAATGCCAAGAGCTGGGTGAGGTGGCTCCAGCCTGTAATCCCAGTGCTTTGGGAGATCAAGGTGGGAGGATTACTTGAACTTGGGAGGTCAAGACCAGTCTGGGCAACATAGTGAGACCTTGTCTTTACAAAAAGAAAAAAATCCAAAATTTAGATGGGCATGGTGGTGCATGCCTGTAGTTCCAACTACTCAGGAGGCTGAGGTGGCAGGATCTACCAAATACATTTTTCCTTATATACTTTTATGTTGCCATTTTGTGTGTAGTTTCATGACTGTTATACTTTTTTTTGTTCATTAGACCTCTCAATTTGTACCAGTTATCAAGTTATTTCCTCTCAACTCCAGATAGAGCCCTTATTATTCTGCTTTGTATCACTGGAGTAATATTACTGGAGTAATATCTGCTTTGTATTTCTAGACTCTAAATGTTGGATGTACTATGTATTTGATGCTGTTGCTTCAAATGAGGAATTTTTCCATTTTATAACTTAAACATTCTGCCTCATATTCAGTGATTCCTTTCCCTCAACACAGTCACTGTTACCTGACTCTATACAAGGCTTCTGCCATCACGATAACCTCGGTGTTCACTGACTGGAGTCTTCTAGTGAATGAATAACAAACAAATATTTTTTCATGAGCTAAGAAAGATAAATTTATTAAAGAGAATATACATTGTGAAGGGCATGATGGGCAGGACAGCAGCAAGAACGTTGACTGTCTACTGCAAAACAAAATTTTTAAAATATATTTTTAAAATTTTTATTTCTGGGTTGCAGTCTCACTCCTTTGCCCAGGCTGGAGTGCAGTGGCACACACACTCACAGCCACCCAGCGTTGACCTTGTGGGTTCCAGCGATCCTTCCACCTCAGCTTTCTGAGTAGCTAGAACTACATACAGATGAGAGCTACCATGCCCAGCTATTTTTTTGATTTTATTTTATTGTAGAGACGAGGTCTCGCCAAGTTGCCCAGGCAAGACTTGAACCCGCAGGCTCTCTTATGACAAAGTCATTTTCCTAGGTTGTTACTGGTCTATCTAATGTCCCAATTTCTTCTTGTTTCAACCTTGGGAGGTTGTGTGTTGTCAGAAAGTCCTCCCAGTTCATTTAGGCTTTCAAGCTTGTTTCCATACAGGTGTGCATAGTAATCTCTGATAATATTTTGTATTTCTTCAGAATCGGTTTGCATTTCTGATTGTGGTAATTTGGGCTTTTTCTCTCTTTTTCTTGGTCATTCTAGCTAGGGATCCATCAATCTTATTTATTCTTTCAAAAAACCAGCTTTTTGTTTTGTTGATTTTTTTCTATGATATTTTTGTCTTCTATGTCCTGTGTTTGGGCTTTTACTTTGGTGTTCTGGATTCTTCTGCTAAAGTTAAGGTTTTGACGGTCTTGTCTTTCCAGCTCCCTCAGGTAATTTGTTAGGCTGTTAACTTGTTATCTTTCCATTTTCTTGATGCGTGTTCATAGAGATAGAAATTCCCTTTCTAGAACTGCTTTCATGGCATCCCAGAGGTTTTGGTAGGATGTTTCTTTGTTTTCATTTGTTTCCAGGAATCTTTTAATTTCGATTTTGATTTCTGTGTTAATCCAGTAGTCATTCAGCATCATACTGCTTTGTGTTCATGTCTTGTGGGTTTCAAGGGAATTTTGTTGGTGTTAAAATTTATTTGTATCCCACTGTGGTCTGAGAAGATGCATGGCAGTATTTTGATCTTATGAAATTTATTTGTACTTGATTTGATCAATCTTGGAGTATGTTCCATGTGGTGATGAGTAGAATGTATATTCTGTAGGTGTCTATTTAGTACATTCGGTCAAGCATCAAGTTGAGGTTCCAGATCTCTTTGTTGATTTTTTGCCTTGATGATCTACCTAGGGTTGTTAGTGGAGTATTTAAGTCCCCTGCTATAATAGTGTTAGCTATAATAGTGTTAGATATCTTTTTTAGTTTACTTAGTAGGTGCTTAATAAATGCTGGTGCTCCTGTGTTGTGTGCATATATGTTTAGGATGGCTATTGCTTGCTGATGGATTGAACCTTTTCTCATTATGTAGTGTCTTTCTGTATTTTTTAAAATTATTGATCTCTTAAAGGTTGTTTTGTCTGATATTAAGATTGCAACTCTTGCCTTCTTTTGTGATCCATTCACCTGTAAATTCATTTTCCATCCTCTAACTTTGAGTCTGTGTGCATCCCTTGTGGTGAGATGAGTTTCCTGGATGCAGCAAATTATTGAGTCATGGTTTTTAATGCAGTTTACCATTCTGGGTCTTTTCACTGATGTATTTAGTTCATTCACAGTCAGGCTGATTATTGAAATGTAATTGTTTATCCCCATCATGAAGATCTTATAAAGTTTTTTCTTTGCTTGTTTTTTGTTTTCTTTTGGCTTTGGGGTGGATGTATATGTATGTGTTTTCAAGTTTGCAGTTGCAATATATTCGCTGTTGACTGTGTGTTCTGCTGTTCTCTTGGGAAGTGAGTGGTCATTCTTTTTTTCTTCCTTTCTTCTGTGCTTAGTACGTTTTTAAATGTCTCCTGTAGAGCTGGTATGGAAGCTGCATAATTTCTTAGGGATTGGATGACCAGGAAGGATTTTCATTCTCCATCACTGATGAAGCTGAGTTTGGCTGGGAAGGAAATTCTTGGTTGAAATTGTTTATCTTTGAGGACTTTGAATATTGGGTTCCAGTCACTTCTAGCTTACAGTGTTTCTGCTGATAGGTCTGCTACTATTCTGATTATTTTTCCCTAGTAGATAGTCTGTCCTTTCTCTCTTGTTGCCTTTAGGATTTTTTCTTTTGTGCCTACTTTGTGTAGGCAAATTACTATGTGTCTAGGGATTGGTCTTCTCATTTGATGTCTTGTTGGGGTTCTCTGTATCTCTCATGTTTGGATGGTCACATTTCTGATGAGATGGGGAAAGTTTTCTAGGATAACCTCCTGGAATACTTGCTCCAAGGTGTTCTCCATTTACTTTTCTTCTTCTGGGATACCAATCAGGTATAGATTTGACCTCTTGATATAATTGCACATCTCTTGGAGACTTTGTCCTTTCTTTTTGAGTTTTCTTTCTATTTTTTTTACAAATCAGGTTAATTCCATGTTTTGGTCTTCAAGTTCCAACTTTCTTTCTTTCTTTCTTTCTTTTTTTCTTTCTTTCTTTCTTTCTTCCTTCCTTCCTTTCTTTCTTTCTTTCTTTTAGCATGCGAAGAGAGAAAAAAAAATGTATGAGGTCCAAGATTCTTTCCTCTGCTTGATTAATTCAGCTTTCCATGCTTGTCATCTTGTTATTGATTTCCTGGATGAAATTTTTTATTGCCAAAATCTCTGTTACAAGTTATTTCAGTGTTGTATCTTGTCTTTCTTCAGTCTTATTCACTCTTTCCATTCATTCCCTAATCCCTGTTGTATTCTGGGGACAGTCATTGATGACTTCCATTGTTTGGACTCTGAAGTCTGATTTTACAGACATTTTCTCTTTGTAACACTGGGAATTATTTGTGTTCTTCCACTGATTTTTCCTCATTTGTGACAGATCTCTTTCTTTTCTTTTTAGTTCCATTATTCAGTGGCAGTGGGAGAGCTTTCACTTCTGATGTTTGCTCAGCCCTCTATTCTTCCCTGATCATGGATGTGAATTTGTTCTATTTTGAAACAGGGCTGTGAGTGGGAAACTTTGTTGTCTCTTGTAGTTTTGAGAGTCAAATAGGGTAGAGGATGGGGAGCTAGAATTCAGAAACTACTTGCAAATCACAATGTTCACTGGTTGTGATATGGGTTCCCTGGGACTCACTCCCTCCCCCCCCCATATGATGATAACACATTTAACATGCTTAATGCATTAAAGCATAAATTACAAAATCAAAAATCCAACTAGATATTAAAACCCTTCCCAAAATCTACAGGATAAAAGAGGAGAGAAGTTATTGTATTAATGTAATGGAATATCATCAGTCATTACAAATTATAATTTCAAATGTTTTTGGCATGGAAACATGTTCATCATATAACCATGAGTTCAAAATTCATGAACATTCTTTACAGTCCACATGATCTCACAGGGACCTAGACATGGGCAATATGGCTGTGGGTTAGAATGGGAACTTGGATAGGAACGAGGAAAGTGGACCCTCTTCTTGGTTGGGAATATATACTCATATCTTTACCAGATTCCATCTCTGCTGATAATATTTAATAACTGCATAGAATATAATAAAATACCAGAATACTTTACCTTTTCCCTACTTATATCAGCAGAGAGCAGTTGGTTTGAGTGAGGTGCAGGGGCAGGGAGCAATCCCCAAGAATTAATGTTTCTATTACTTCAGAGCAGTTAACAGCATAGGCAAAATGAGTCAAGAGTGGCAATCTCAGTAAGTTACAAATGCAAGCCCATTGCTGTGCTCGCTTACCAGCTAAAACATTTGATCTCACACACACAAAAAACCCTCATAGTACCTGTAACAGTCAGGACTCTAGGTTGTAAGTGACAGAACCCCAACCAAAACTGAATTATAGGCACACACACACACACAAAAAGATGGAAAGTTGAATATATTGAACTTGTAACTGAAAAGTCCAGAGGCCTCAGCCTCAGGCATGGCTGTATCCAGGTATCCAAACAAAGTGGTCTGTCCCCATCCAACTTTTGTACTGCTTTCCTCTCTGTTGGTATCTTTCTTAAGCAGCCATCCTCTCTGTGTGAGGTAAGCTGTGGTCACTAGAACATGCAGAATTTTGTCCTGTGGGCCACCACAGCAGAACAAGTATGTCTCTTTTCCAGCAGTTGTTGAAGTCCAAGAACCAGCTGTGATTACCTGGTTTGGTCACACGCCTAATGCTGACTGGAGTGGAGTATGCTGGTTGGAGTATGTGTATCTCTGAACCAGGTGTAAATTCAGCTCCATCAGAGTCACACTGACTAAGATGGTGGTGAGGTGCTTCTGTGGGGGATTCTGGACATTTAAAAAAAAATCTTGCTCCCTCTGGCACAGATACATACCCAAATAAGCACATGGATGCTCCCATCCATGTAAAGACCTTCGGGACTACTTACATATAGTCAAACCATGAAGGTGTACACACAGAAAATACACAGTAGCGGTGCCCAGTGGAAATGTAGTAGGATCCACATAGGTAATTTTAACTTTTCTAGTGGTCGCATTTAAAAAGTGGCCATATTTAATATAATATTACAATGTAATAGAATTCTTTAACACAGCACATCATAAAATAGTAGTATTTCAATATGGAATCAATATAAATAATTATTTTTGAGATGTTTTACATTTTTCCATGTTAAGTCTTCAAACTTAAGTGTGCATTTTACATACCAATTTGGACAAGTCATGTTTTCAAGTGCTTAACAGCCGCATGTGGCCAGTAGTTCATGTATTAGTACAGATACATATTATAAAGATGCTAAAATGTTAACAGGGTCTTTTTTGTTTTATTTTCTCCTTCATACTTTATTTTGCTTATCAAATTTTACTTTCTCCTTCATGTTTTCCTGCATTTTCTACATTTTCTACAATAAGTATTTCTTTCTTTCTAAATAATAATAAGGCTCTAAAAATTGTGTTAAGGCCATTCCCATAGAGTGCTCAGTAATGGGAAAATTCCAGCTGATGGAAAGTATTGCCCAACCTGCCCCGAGGTTTTGGCCTTGGCAGTCAATTTTTTTTTCCAGTGATTAGAATAAGGATGAATGATTCTGACTATCCAATTTTGCCACTAATGTGATGCTGAAAGCCTTAGAGGTTACTAAAGGTGCCAAAAACAAAAGCCAACATAATCTCAACAAGCTGAAAGGATGGTAGAAATCCAGCAAAACAAAATGTACATGTGAAACAATATACTCTTGATTGGGTTCAAAAAGCTAATTGTTTATGCACAGAAATGTGAATGTTATAGTCAACTGAGACCATTATTCAAAGGAATTAAGGGGTTAGGTTAGGTTGATTCTAAATTTACTATCAGTCCATTGTTGAAACAGCTGCTGAGAATGAATGATGAGACTGTAGTAACAGTATCAGGGTGTTCAGAACAGAGGAGGAAATGGTCTTGGTCTTTACGCAGTGATGAGACAGTTACTGAAAGAATTGCCTTGCTCTGGGTACCATGCTTTGAGGAAGGTTAATCAAGTGAAATTTTCCCCAAAGAAAACAAGGAGATAGAAAAACTTCAAGAACTAAAGAACTAGTATCCCAAGCTTTAAAAACCAGAGGGAATGCAAGGGCCCTTAAATATATGAAAAAGTGCTCACCCTCATTCATCATAAGAGGAATACAAAGTACAGCAACACTGAGATGGCATTCTCCAATGTCCAGATGGGGGGACATCCTACCCCCATCTGTAATGGCATGTGATGTGTAATGGCATGACTCACTGATAAGGTTATTGGTGGTGAGACCCCGATACATGGCTGGGAAAGAAGATACCAGGCATATTTTGAGATCCAGAGCAGATCATTTTTAATACCTTCCTCCTATGAATGAATTTTTTCACTAAAACCAAAATGAAATGAAAAACTATTATTACAGCCAAAAATGAAATGCAGTTACTGTTTTCTTTTCTTGAACTTCACCTACATAACCAACCATACCAGTTAAAAAGATAAAAAGGTTCAAAAAGTAAAATGAGCATTGCGATATAAAAAGTGAAGGATTAATGCATTTTAATATCATTAGCAAATTTTAAAATTACATATTGATCTGCCACAATAATAAATAGTAACACTTAAATTTCTATTTTTAAGCTTTAACTTCTGCAAACTTTTAAGTTTTAAATGCAAACAGAAGCCTCGATGGTCCCATTGACAGGCAGAATTGAAGTAACTTGAGTTGTTTCCTCTCCTTCATGGTCAATGTGCTCTCCTAGTTTATTTCTAATCTGTGTTTCAATTCAGGCATGTGTAGGGCCATGGGGTCTGGAGACATGAACTGCACTTGAAGTGAGTCCCCAGGGACGTGTATGCTCTGATTCCAGAAACTTTTCCCTTTTACTCCACAAAAGGAATATGTAGCTGAGTCTTAAGGGGGCCAACAGTGTGACTATGAGTTCTCCAAATTAATTTTCATGTAGAGTGCAATGATTGCACATAGATTATTAAAACCCAATAGCAATTATTTATAATTTAAACCAATCAAAGATTTGGAGGGAGAAGAAATATTTATCACTGACTATAGAATGTCCAGTTTATGGTGTCAATAAGAAGCACACCAATTTTCGGTTAGTTTTGTTACTGGCTTTTAAGTTCTGTACAGACAATGCATCCCTTGTTTTCTGCACCAGGGGGCAGGCTTCCCCCACCTCTGTGCCCTGAGTATACCACTGGGAGGGAGTGGAATTGGTACAATCTCCCTTCGGAAAAGAATGTGACATGATTTAGTCAACTTATAAGTGTGTTTGTTCTTTCATCAAGCACTTCTTCTGGGAAGTCGCATCATGGGTGCACATGTCCAAAATAACATATACACCCACTTGTTTGCTGGAGCTTTAAGCTTATAACACCAAAAGATTGGAAATGACCCAAATGTCCACCAAACACAATTTTTTTTAAAGCATTAAAAACATTGTGATATAGCCATATGATGAAATACTCTGCCTCTGGAGGATGAAAATAAATCTCTCTTTTTGTCAAATTAGAGAGTTAAAAACAACAAAGTGCAAAAAAAGTGTGAATAATATTGTATTTTACAAGGGTACCTGCACAATGCATACTTGTATACCTAACCCTTAACTGTACCCCACAATTTTAAAATGACAAATATGTTTTAAAAATATTGTATTTTATATAAAGGAGGAAGAATGTGAACTTACATTTATATTGGTATCTCTGAGAAATTAATGATAGTGTAGGTAAGATAGGAAATAGATATAGAGACGGATGGGCAGAAGAATAAAGAGATAGATCGATGATTGATTAGAAAGTGATAGATAGATAGATAGATAGACAGATAGGTAAATAGATAGATAGACAGATGACAGATAGATATATAATTTAGACAGATGATAGATCATGATAGATAGATAGATAATAGACATTCAAAAGGAAAGAAGTACCAGATGAGACATATGAGATATCTTCATTTCTGTGTAGGGCTATCCACTTCATATTTTTTCCATATGTCTCCAAAGGATAGCAGTAGAACCCCTTGGCCTAAGTTGCAACTAGTACTGGTACCTAGCTCAATGCCTGAAACAGAGGAGAAAGGGAAAGAGAAAGGGAGGGAGGGAGGGCGGGAATGAGACTGAATTCAACTCAGCCCTTGGTCTGTTTTAGTGCTCAAGGGATCTGACTCAAACTTGGAGTTTCCTAGAGGGAGTCTGTGAGACTTGCCCTTGAGAGATGAGCGACCTCAGGCCTTCTTGACATAAATCAAACAACTTACACTTCAGACTTCTTCCTTAAAAAACTTTACAAATTCTACCCAAACAATGGAGTGACCTGCATATTAGTAATTTAACAACTTCCCACAGAGAGTTGCTTTGTACTACTGAATATATGGCACAGATAAATAGCAGGAGCACATCTTTATCTGTTGAGTTTGTGTTTTTAATGAAGGGCCCATTTAGTTTGTCTTTCTGACTAATGAATTTAACTTTCCTTTTATGAACTTGGAAATGTCCCTGTGACTTCCCATAAATCAATACCAACAGGCTCAGTACAAGAGTTTCAAGTATGGAGGAAAGTTTATGAAAACTCACATTCTCCACCTCACTTGACACCAGAAATTGCTTCTTGTGATACAGCAGAATCAGTATTCCCTTCAGACCAGTGTGACACATATTCATCCATTATTGATAATTCATTGCAGTGTACAGAAAGATTTTTCGTTGTTGTCCTCAGCTACTCCAGCTGGTTGAGGCTAGTCGCATTGTATCTGCACATCTGTGTGAGCAGGATGACAGTTGGCATGGACTCCAGATGCTGCCAAAAAGAGAAGAAAAGGAAATGAGGGTAGCAGGTGCAAAACAGGATCAGATCATGTCAATTCAGGTGTCTGGCTATGTTCAGATGTGACTGAAAGTAAATAGAGATTGGTCACAGTTGTGTCTCTGACTAGAGGACAGAGAGGGCCCTTTGGAGAGAAACGTTTCTGATGATTGCAAATTTATTATAGAATCTTGGAAAGTATCACCATTAGGGTATGCACTGAAAGTAGAAAAAAATTATCTTGAATGAAAATAAGCAACATTTTCCAAAAGGATCCCCAATTTTTTTGTAATGGCACATTTATCAGGGAAAGAACTATTTTCATTGGAATGAAAAACACTGTAGCTCTAACTTCTGTATTGCCTTCAAATATCACTGATTAAAAATGAGTTTGATTTTAGAGGTTGTTAAGGCAACCACAATCCTGACTGTACCAGTAAATAGCTGTGCAATTTTAGCTGTTTCTATCTCTGTGAAGATTTCAATACTTTAACTTTAGTTTAGTTTGTATATTGATCTGTGTATTTGACTTGGTCTTCTGTTAAAGGAGAAGTGAATTTGACTGGAATGTAATTATTTTTTAGAGAAATGGTAGAGAAATAATAGAAGAGAGGATTTCACAATAGTAGATGAAGTGGACCAGGAAACACAAATCAAAAAAGCATTACAAGACATAATAAATAAGTTCAGCAAAGTTGCACAAATACAATAGCAACATACAAAATTCAGTTGCATGTCTAAGCACTTGCAATCAACATCCTGAAAATGAAATTAGGAAAACAATTCCATTGACAATAACATTAGAAAGAATAAAATACTTAGAAATACATTTGACAAGAGAAGGGTAAAATGTGCTCTAAAAACTATGAAACTGTTGAAATAAATTTTAAATAGCATACATAAATGAAAAGGCAATCCATGTTTATGATTGGAAGGCTTAATGTTGCTAAGATGGCAACACACCCCAAATTCATCTACAGCTTCAACTCAGTTCCTACCAAAATCTCACCAGACTTCTTTGCAGAAGTTAAAAAGCTGTTCCTAAAATTCTTATGGAATCACAGAAATCCAGAATAGCCAAAAGAATCTTGAAAAGGAAGAACAAAATTGGAAGACGTATGCTTTTTTATTTCAAAGCTTGCTACACAACTGTAATAATCAAGACAGTGTGGCAATGGCATAAGAACAGACATACAGATCAATGAAATAGAATTGATCTATTCACTTAGCACTTACGTTATGTTAAATGAAAGAAGTCCATAAATAAACCCTTACATTTATGGTCAATTGATTTTTGACAATTTAACGAGGAAAAGAATAGTCTTTCAACAAGCAGTGCTGGGACATATATTCACACTTAGAAGAATGAAATTAGACCCCTACCTTACATCGTATACAAAAAAAAAAACAAAAACCTCAAAATGAATCGGACCTAAACAAAAAGTTGAGGGAGGAGGAAGTGGAATCCCAAAGATGAAAACAGGTAGAGCCATCCAAAAAGAGGCAGACCTGGGGAGGACAGTGTGGGGAACCCTTTCCTTTCAGGAATTTTAAAGAATTAAAGACTCAGTGTTTGGGAGGGGATTAGGAGGTTAAAAATAAAATTAGGAGAAATAAATCAGACATTGAAATGTATCACCAGCTGGAGAGAGAAAAGTAGAAAAGAAGTGTATGATGAAAAGCAGTTTGGCCAAGTGCTGTGAGTACAGGTCAGCTCTCCAGTGTGCCTGGATTTGTGTCTCACTTTTGTCACTTTCTGAGTGGGTGAACTCGGGGCAAACTCTAAGGGCCATCTCTGCCTTCCCTGTTAATGGACACTTCTCATCATGGGACACAGGTTGTTAAGTGATGTGACAGAGGTAACCTTGGCAGAGACGATGAAAGAGGGGTGGATGAGGGTGCAAATCTCCCAGCTCCTTTCCCTCTCACTCTTTTTTTAAAATTGGGGTCTCACTCTGTCAGTGCAGTGGCATGATCACGGCTCATCACAACCTCGAACTCTTGGGCTCAGGTGATCCTGCTGTCTCAGTCTTCTAAGTAGCTAGGGCTATAGGCGTGCACCACCATGCCTGGCTAATTTTTAAATTTTTTGTAGATATGGGATCTAACTATTGCCCAGGCTGGTCTCGAACTCCTGAGCTCAAGCAGTCCTCCCATCTCAGCCTTCCAACATGCTGGGATTACAGGCGTGAGCCACCATGCCCAGCCACCCTCTCACTCTTAACACAGGATCTCATTTCCCAAATCTACTTTACAGAGAAAATGGAATTCTGTTGAAAAATGACCTCAACATCCTGCCCCAAGATCCTTAAACAGCACCCACCTTATCCCACTTCCATCTGCTGACATGGAGGATGTGTCTCCTACACCCACTCTCTTCCACTTTGCCTGGGACTCTCCTCCTGTCCTGCCTTCTCAGGAAACCATCCGCCAAGTTCCTTTACTCTCTCACAAATCTTTGATGTCTTTCTGTCTTCTTGACTTCATCCTAGTAACACGTGTGCTTTCCAACTAAAAAGCAAAAGAGAAAACAACAACAAATCCTCTTATTGATCTCCTGCCATCCCCCTCCAACTTCTACCAACTTCTCTCTTCTCTGTCTTGAAGCTCTTGAAGAATCATCATTCACAATCTGTCCATTCACCTTTCAGCCTAGTGGCTCAGGGGTTGGGAAATCCTTCCTGGAAAGGTCAGAGAGTAAATGTTTTAGGTGTTGTGAGCCATGCAGTCTCTATGGCCTTACTCTACTTGGTTCTGCTGTTGCAGCAGGACAGCGACCGTAGACAATTCAGACGTGACTGGGTGTGGCTGTGTCCCAAGAAAACTTTATTTGCAAAAAAACAGGTGCCTTCTCCCTTCTTCCTCTTCTGAAGGTGTTCCCCTCCAATGCTTACTGACCAAGCCTGCTAAGCTTTGAGCATCCTGGAGGCCACATTGAACCCCTTTCTTCTCTCAGTTACTCTGACTTCACATGCAGCTTGTTTTCCTCCTGTCCCTTCTACACACTCCATTGTGGCTCCTTCTGGTGAGTCTTTTTATTCATTTATTTTATTTTAGAGTTACGGGGTACATGTGAGGTTTACCACATAAGTAAATTGCAAGCAAGTGAGGTTTGGGCTTCTAGCGAGTCCTCTCTCCCCCTGAGAGTGGACCTGGCACCCAGTGTGTGGTTGTGTGCCTCTTATCCCTCCTCCCTTTCCCTTCTCTCCTTTAGCAGTGCCCAGTGTCTGTTGTTCTCACCTTTGTGCTTGTGTCCAGTGATCAGGGCCCGCTTATGAGTGAGAATATGTGTGATTCAGTCCTTCTGATGAGACTTTAAAGGCTGGAGTTCCTATGAGCCCCACTTCTCTCTCTCTGTCTCTCTCTCTCTCTCTCTCTGTCCCTCTTTCTATCTTGGTCTCTCTCTCTTTCCCTCTCTCTCTCTCTCTGTCTCTCACACTCTCTGTCCCTCTCTCTCTCTTGGTCTCTCTCTGTCTCTGTCTCTGTCTCTCTCTCTCTCTCTCGGTATCTGTCTCTGTCTCTCCCTGTCTCTCTCTCTCTCTCTCTCTCTCGGTATCTGTCTCTGTCTCTCTCTGTCTCTCTCTCTGTCTCTCTCTCTCCCTCTCTTGGTCTCCCTCCCTCGTGGTCTCTCCCTCTCTCTCTCAGTCTCTCTCCCTCTAGGTCTCTGTGTGTGTGTGTGTGTGTGTCTCTCTCTCTGTCTCTCTTTCTCTCCATTTCTCTCTCTCTCTCTCTCTCTCTCAGTCACTCTCTCTTTCCCTCCCAGTCTCTCTCTCTCTCTCATTCGCAGTCTGTGTGTGTGTGTGTGTGTGTGTGTCTCCCGCTCTCTCAGTATAACAATTGGAATTAGATCAAGTTTATAACATGTGAAAAGCATTCAGCATGAACACAAAGAAATACCTTTTTTGGTTGGGCACACACACCAAATACTTTCTTTTTCTTTCTTTTTTTTTTTTTTGCTTGAGTTGGAGTCTCACTCTGTCACCCAGACTGGAACACAGTGGCACACTCATAGCTACTGCGGCCTCGACTTGCCGGGCTTGGGTGATTCTCCTGCCTTCCAAGTAGCTGAAACTTCAGGCACACACCATCACAACCAGCTAATATTTTGATTTATTGTAGAGATAAGGTCTTGCCAAGTTGCTCAGACTTGTCTTCAACCCTTGGGCTCAGGCAACCCTCTTGCCTCAGCCTCCCAAAGTGCTGGATTACAGGTGTGAGCCTCTGCACCCGGCTCAAATATTTCCTAAAGTATATAAGCCTATTATAAATTACATTACAATAGATAATTATCTGAAGAGATGTAGTATTTTTCATACGTTTTTAAAAACCATAAGATAGTGTCACTAATAGAGAAAAATAAGAAGAAAAATCAGTGAGATGGGAGGCGTGATGGTTGGTGTGGGTGTCAACTTGGCCTGATTAAGGGATGCCCAGATAGCTGGAAAAGCATTGTTCTTCTCAGTGGTTCAGTGGGCAATGGGCCTGTCCCGCTACTGCTGAAAAGAAGACTCAGGTGGTTTGGCATTTGTTTAGTAATGGAGTTTCCCCAGGTGTGTCTGTGAGGGTGTTTGCAGAGGAGATTGGCCTGTGAGTTGATGGACTGAATAAGAAAGACCCACCCTCCATGTGGGCAAGCACCATCCAGTCAGCTGGGGACCCAGATGGGAGA
>CAUYQG010048603.1:0-33799 GCA_963574415.1 Tarsius wallacei
AACAACTCTATAAGAACTCTATGACATGGACAAACTCTCACATTTCAATAATTAGCCTAAACAAAGTAGGTATAAAAGAAAAAATCCTAAAGGCAGCAAGAGAAAAAGGCCAGATCACCTACCATGGAAGACCAATTAGAGTAGCAGCAGATTTTTCTACAGAAACCCTGCAGGCTAGGAGAGCTTGGAGCCCTATCTTCAAAGTCCTAAAAGACAAACAATTTCAACTAAGGATAACCTACCCAGCCAAGTTAAGCTTCATCAGTGAGGGAGATTTAAAATCTTTCCCAGATACCCAAGCTCTAAGAACCTATGCTGCCACCAGACCACCCCTACATGAAATACTTAAGAAAGTGCTAAACACAGAAGAAAAGGAAAAAAGAACAACGTTCTTCACAAGAGTACAGGAAAAGGAATAAAACACATATGAACCAACCCCAAAACCAAAAGAAAGACAAAAAAAAAAAAAAAAAAAACCCAAGTGGAAGAACAACAACTCTATAAGAACTCTATGACATGGACAAACTCTCACATTTCAATAATTAGCCTGAATGTGAATGGACTAAATGCACCACTGAAAAGACATAGAAAGGCAAAATGGATAAAATACCACCAGGCAACAATATACTGCCTTCAAGAAACCCATCCCACTAGAAAGGACAAGCACAGACTAAAGTAAGAGAATGGGAAACAAATTTTCAGACGAATGGAACACAAAAGAAAGGAGGAGTTGCGATCCTAATTTCAGACAAGATATCATTTAAACTATCAAAAATTAAAAAAGATACAGAGGGCCAATACATAATGATAAAAGTTTCAGCCGGGCTCGGTGGCTCAGCCTGTAATCCCGCGCCTTGGGAGGCTGAGGTGAGTGGATTGCCTGAGCCCGTGGGTTCGAGACCCGCCTGGGCAGGCGAAACCTCATCTCTACAATAAATCAAAAAAAAAAAATCGGCCGGGCGTGGTAGAGCGCGCCTGTAATTCCGGCTACTCGGAAGGCTGAGGCGGAAGGATCGCCGGAGCCCAGCAGGTCGAGGCTGCGGTGGCCGGGAGCGGCCACTGCACTCCAGTCTGGGCGATCGAGTGGGACTCCAACTCAAAAAAAAACACAAAAAACAAAAAACCAAGGCAAACACCTTGCTTTCTTCCACGACTCCCATATGTGAGACATGATGAACAAACGGAGAATGGACACTAAATTTAGGGTATTGCCCCTGGATTTCGTCAAGACTCCCCAGTATACCTGAGGTACCTGGGCCAGGAATTCCTATGCCCTGGATGGTCCCAGCACCTGGATATTGGGGAGAATACATCCTGTTTTCCATGCCATGCCATGCCATGTTCTGGGAGGTAAAATCACCTCCCACTCGTCCTGCTCAACTTATTTCTCCACAAGGAGTTATGGTACACAGTCTGGGCTGGCACCAGGTGACTTCAAAACAATACTGGGGAAGATTGAGTTTAAATCAAATTATGACAGACACTTATGTTTCTTTAAGGTCCAGATGCCACTTCAGTTGTGTAACTTTGGGAAGTGTGGAAAGGATGTGTTCCTCATTCTCACTTTTTCTTTGAATGAATCAGAGACACTTATTAAGCTTTCTGTAAGATGAGAGTGAGCAGAGGCTAATGTGGGTCTTAACACTTAAGAACCATTCAAATGCAAGCAGTGACTAACATCTCCTTGGACAAGTTAATGGGAATTAGTTAGGAAAAATATCAAAGACTTTCTAATACCAAACCCTGTGATCTATAGTGTCAGGGACTGAGATCTTTTCAGTTCATGTTGAGCTTTGTTTTTACTCTTTCCCATTTCCAAGTCAATGTTCTCAAGTAGTAATTCGAGTTGCAGAATGGTGTTAAATAGCATGCTTCAGTGTGTCCAATCTTAAAATGATGCCAAATGTAACATTTTTTCCAATTGTTTGAGATCTGTGCTTATAAATGATTTCATCTATTTGGACTCAATTGCCTTTCTAGCAGGATGAAATTAATTGCTGTTAATAAAAGTAGCATTTATTTATATTCAATTCTAGCCTAATTTATTAAATAAGAGTAATTTTTTGTCTCTCCTTTCCTTCTTAAGTAATCCTACCTTCCTCAAAGGGACAACTTGGGCAGCATAAGGACCACTTTTTGTTTTCTAACTGGAAGTGTCATACCACTGACTTCTTTATTTATTGTCCTTCATTTACTAGGTCAATAAGGCGTTCATAGCTCTTTTCCTTGTTCAAACAAAAACAGATTATTTACTCTCACACTCTCATTTCACTTAGGAATTTGCTTTAATCATATTTAGATTAAAGCTTCTAAAGTTCTATTCAGCCAGCAGTGTATGTTAGGATTCTTAGCAAATAGTTTTCCAAAGCCTGTAATTTGGGTAGTAATGCAATCAGCTCATCTCTGGGATTTGCAGCAATGACTACTGTTTAGTTCAGCATCATGCCTAAAAAGCATTCTAATGAGTTCAAAATGACCGTAAGTGCTATTTTGCAAAGGCCTGAAAATTGTGGATAATGGTATTCTGTGCCGGAAATCATTCTCCCACAGACTCTGTTCATGTTGTCTGCCAGGATTTTGCATGACTCTGCTCAGAAGGGTACATAATATCTTGATGGGCTACAAGCCAGTGACACTGGTAGAACTCCTTGGGTTTTGCTGGGAGATGCCTGACAGTCACCTCAGCTAATGCCAAGCAGAAAGTAGAATCTTTTTTTCTTTTAATAATACAAAGCAAATTAGCCTTAACATCATATTTGCTTTCCACTTTCCTCTGGCTGTGAAGAGCAAGCTAAGTCTATACATACAATCAATTGGATCTTGAGCTTGGTGTTGCCATTCAGGTGAGTCAATTGATTGGTTTAATTTTGTTAAACTACTATAATCAGTCATTCTTCTTTAAGTCAATGTGACTGAGCTAATAGACTTTGCAAGGATGCTGTGATATTTACCCAAGGGTCCTTTTCCATATAAAACTATTATAGGTAAGACCGAAACAAGGGTGATTCAGACAATTCAGTGAAATTTGAATTTCTGCCAATCACAGACTATAAGTATCCTGGCCCTTGCCAGCGCTGATCATGGACTTGAGTGTGAGCATCCCATGTGCCAGGATTGACCTCTGCACATTGACATAGCCAATTAATTCAAGTGAGCCCATTCGATGTGTATATGCAAATTCTATTTAATTTAAAAAGCAGACAAGGGAAATCTGCGTGTTTGAGGAGGGGTGGGTGAGAATAGTAAGAGTGGAAGTCAGCCAAAACCAGTTCATTTGTGAGTTCAACTATAAGCCCCAAATTCTCATAAATGTATAAAGCAAATGTGTAGTTCTCATTTACCTGCACATGCATGTGACTTAATTCCTCAATTATCTTAGAGCTTCTTTAAGGCAGAGATTAAAGCCTATAGCTATCTCTAGCCACAAGAAGCACTTAGTTAATTAGCTGATTAGGAAATATGCAGGTTTCTAATTGTTAACTAATTTAAAAGGATAAAGGAATCCCTTTGTAAGCTTTGTAATTAGAGCACTGAAGGTAACCTTTTGCCTCCTTTTGTCTATTCCCAGATTCTGGCCTAAGGCTTTACTCCCAGTGGACTGTGGGGAATGTCTATGGGAGCTGCTGAGGCTGGCTGGCTGGCTGGCAGATCTGCTTCCAGGAATCCCTCCCCCTCCTTAGACTGTGATCTAGAGGGCCCAAGGACCAAAGATGAGGTCAGTGGGGAAGGGATAATCATGCAAAAAACACTATGGAGTTGATAGGATAATTTAATCTAAACAATCAGTCGTATCACTCCTCCATTTTCTCTAGGGCTCATAAACACTTTCTTTACTTCTGTAGGACTTCTTTCTTGGGTGGTCTTGACTTTGGGATATCTCTATGGAAGTCAGTAGGGTTGTTGTAAATACTGGATTCTCTCTTTCCTCCAGACACTTGGTGGAATTATTGCACATCCTCAGGTATGGTTGTGGCACTTGGTTTAACTGATGAGGTATGAGGTGCAAGCAGATGCAATGTGGTCCTCCTCCATGCAGAAACATGAGGGGCCAGTTCAAGCTTCACCAAGGTACCCTTTTCTTCTGCCTCGGGGGCTACCACCAACATTCTCCATAGCAGTTGCTCCATCAGCTGAGGGCTGATGATCAGTATAGGTGATAAGAAGGAATAGAGTTCCTGGCCGACTTGTAATGGACATGTAGCCTGAGTCATCTTTTTTTTCTTTTATATAAATCTTTGAGATTTGGGATTATCTCTTTCTGTGGCACAACCGTCTGTCCTAATAAAGTCACCTGATTCAGCCCTACCATTAGGCAAATTAATTTCTAACAGGTTTGGTTCATTCAAATGAATTATTTTCAATCCTAGCTTTAGGAGAGTCACACATAATTTTTTGTATGTGAATACGAGGGTTCTAAAGAATAATTATTTTAATAAAAGGCTAGATCAACTCATAGTGTTCAGAGTGGATGACTTTGTAGTTCACATGTACTAAAGACCCAGATATACACCGTGATTTTGTGTTTGTAATAAAAGCGGTTATATTTACTATTGGCTCCTAAGGGTGCATGTGAATCATTCAGTACAATCTTGCAGTGCAGTTTGCTTCTGATCATATTTGTGCAAAGCCAATAGTGCTTTATTCCTCATTCATGAAGAATGGAAGTAGCTCTCCTCAAGTGAGTTATCATACCCATATGCTCATATGGGTAGGGCTTACATATTAATTCCAACTGAGGCTTGAGGTGAGGAGCAGAGGGAGAGTTTTCTTATTGTCCAGGCAGCAGGGTCAACTGCATCCTGGATATTTATAGACTATGGTGTTTTACATTGTCAGCCATCAGAGAGTGTGTCAGCAACAAAGAGCCACTGGTTGCATTTTGGAGTGCATACTTTTTCCTGTGCTGTACTGGCTTATACTCCAAGAAATACATGGATACTTTTCCCTGAACATTTACAGTTATAGTTTCAAATAGGAGTCCTAAAGATTTTAGGTCTTGTAAATGTATGGAGAACAAAATGTAGCCTATGACATGACATGATTATAACACTGTGAACTTATTTCCATAAATCACTAGAACTGGGAAGAGAAATATATTATAAAAATGAGACTATGAATGGCCCATTCCTTAATTTTAATATTGTCTTGTTATTGTTTAAATGTTTTAATTGTAGACAGCAGAAGATACATAAAACATGGAAGCGGCACAGAATGTGGGAGAATTGGCCAGTATTCTTTGTGTGAAATGATTCATGTGGCTTGACTTGGGATGCTCAGTACGTCTCTGTCCTTCCAAATCTCTCTGTTCTCCAAGCACTCTTGGGATGCTGGGATTATGGGTGGTTGCTTCACTGAAACTCATTTGTTAAAGATCTGAGAGTGGGGCCTGCTAATCAGTTTAGTTCTCAAAGTTAGTTGGAGACAGATGGTGTTTGCTATACTAGATTCTGATTCTGCATACACCTCTTCAAATAACTGTGCAACATGTCCATCAGAATGTGCATTTAAAGTAATAAATTTGTGTCATTAATATGTTAGGCATGTTTCATGGCTGTAAAGTATCTTACTAGGGGAAAGTCATCACTGCGAACAGTCATGTTTTATAGCTGCTACTGATTTATAGGCTGGTAAAGCCACTCTTCAGTTGCCCTTGAGAATAAGAAAGAACAAGAAAGACAGGAAGTGAAATCACCCCGATGATGTCTGTGTCTCCTCTGATGTGAGGGAGAAATGCGAGGACAGTGGACACCTAAATAAACATCTTCCTTTTTTAGGTGCCTACAGTTTCCATCACTTTATTCTAAAATCTCCATTTTCTTGGTATCTGACAGGTATAGGGTTTTCATATAGGCATGAAGTGAAAAAAAGGACAATAAGGATCAATATGAGAGACAGAAGAAGTTAGGGACCAGTGAGGGGCTGACAAAAAAAAAAAAAAGTCCCACTTGTGAACAATGTTGAAGTAAATTGTAAAAAAGAAAAAGATGCCATAAAATATAGAATTTAATGTGAAATACCTTAATGTTAAAATGGCTTCGAGAAGGCATAAATAAGAAGATGATGTGTCTTTGTTTTTGCTAGATAGCTAAAATTTTAAGAAACAATAGATTTTATTTTGCTAGCAGGGCAAGCTAAGAGTCCGGAGTCTAGCAGACTAGGAGAGGTGGACACATCATAAGGAGTTAGAATTAGGGAAAGTATTCACACATTAACATGAGACACAAGCCATGAACCACCACTCTCTAGTCAAGACTCCCACTTAATTACTGGCGAGGGTTGGCTAGAGCGCAATCAAGCTAGCAAAGAGTTGGCAAATGAAAAAAACAGAATGATGGGCATCATGGGACCTAAGTCTTCAATGAAAGGGAGAAAGAATATTTATTGATCACCTACTATATGATCAACCAATTGATATTGATCAACCAATATTATTCATCACCTCCTAGGGGCTAGGCATATTATTTAATCTTTACAATAATCCTGTAAAATTGCTATTATTATCTTATTTTATGGTTTAAGAAATGGGACATAGAAGTTGAATGACTTACATAAAGTCACAATACAAATCCTCTTTTTTTTTTTACCCGCAATTTCAGGTTCCAGTTCCACTGACATTCTCCACCTTCTTGCTTTCCTCTGGTTCTTTAAGGAGCCAAGGCTTCTTGTGTTTTTGCTTCTGTGTTCTATTCATAAATATGCCTAGATTTTCTTGCCCCTAGTAGTCATATATGAAAATATTCATATTAAATATTTTAAGATATCTAAACTTATCACAAACTAAGCTACACGTATTGCTAAATTTAAACAATGAATTTTGATGATCAAAAGAAATTCCTTCTTATCCCAATGTCATAAAGGTATTCTCCTATATTCTTGTCAAATTGTTTAAATTTTCACATTTAAGACATCGATATGATTTTATTTTGTGCATACTGTGAGGCAGATATATGTGTGTGTGTAATTTTTAAATTATGAACTGTTTATAATTAATAAGAACCCAAAGATATCAAAAAGTCCATCTTTTCCCCACTTGATTGCAACACCTCCTCAATTGTATAAAAATGGGTCTTATAAAAGTTTAGGTCTATTTAATATACTTTCTTTGCCACCATTAAATCTGTGCTGGCATTAAATCTTAATATCTTGTTTTTTTTTTTTTTTTTTTGAGTTGGAGTCTCATTGTCGCCCAGACTGGAGTGCAGTGGCCACTCCCGGTCATCGCAGCCTCGACCTGCTGGGCTCCGGCAATCTTTCCGCCTCAGCCTTCCAAGTAGCTGGAACTACAGGCACGCGCTACCACGCCCGGCTAATTTTTGATTTATTGTAGAGATGAGGTCTCGCGAAGTTGCCCAGGCGGGTCTCGAACCCGCGGGCTCAGGCAATCCACTCACCTCAGCCTCCCAAAGGCGCGGGATTACAGGCTGAGTCACCGAGCCCGGCATCTTAATATCTTGTAAGTCAAGTTCTCCATGTCTCTCTTTTCCCCCAAACAGTATTGCCTCATCTTGGTTCATTATATTTTCACCAAAATTTGAAGAGTTTTTCTCATTAAAAACATTTATTGAAATTTATTTTTCCATTATATTTATAGGTTACCTTGAGAATTGGCATCATTATACTATTGAAATGTCATATCAACATGTGAAGATATGCTATATTTTGCCATTTATTTAGCTCCTCTTTATTTGTGTGTTTTTGTGGGAAACATTTCTAAAAATGGAATTGCTTGGTCAAAGTTTGGTTACTCACTTTAAATTTAAATGAAATATTGCTAAATTATACCAAATGATACCAATCTGACATTATAGCAATTTATATTCTCATCAGTAACATATGGAATTGTCTCAGATATCTCATTTAAATGCAGTTAAGAACTACTGTGACAAATGCTGCCAGTGACAACATTCATTTTCTCCTCTTATCTTAGTAATAGTAACTTTGTAGTAGGAACTTCATCCTTTGGTCCTACAAGGATGAAGACTAATTCCCAGCCCTTCCTACACTTTAGTCCCCTTTCATATTTGTGGGTTTTGCATCCTCATATTCAATTGAAGTTCTGGCCAATCAGATATAAGTTGAAGTGTTATATGACAGCTTCAGGAAAACCTCATTAAAAAACAACTGGTTTCTGCTCTTGGCTATATTTTCTTCTTCTCCTTTCCTCTCTTTCCCTGAAATTGAGACACAACAGCTGGAATTTTAGCCTTAATCTTAAACTTTGAGGATGTGAGATGGTAGATACATTAGCCAGGAGAAGCCCAGTCCCCTAAAAATTTTGTGGAACCACTTATTCTGGCTCCTGCTTTCTTGACCTTGTTTACCAAAGAAATAAATTTCCACTTTGTTAAAGGTAATCCTAACTGATGCAGAATTTAGTGCTAAGTTCTGGAAGTGCTTGTAATAAAAAAAACACCTAAAATATGGCATTAGTTTGTTAGAGGAAGTGATGAAACAGATATTGTAGCTGGGAAACTTGTAATCTGTGTAAAGTAGTAGCAGTACTTTTGGTCAAGTTGCTTCCTGCACATGGTCCTAAATTTTCAGAATAGTGGCCTTGGTAAGCTACTTCTTGCTATTTCCAGCAAAGTTCTACTTGAGAGAGATTAACTAGAGTAGACCTATCGAGTCTGCCAACACAAAAGAAAACTATCTGTGTAGGTATGGAGCCCTTGTTCTGCACTAAGTGTTCTGTAATTTGGGTCCTTGCAAGAGACAGAAAGACAAATATTTCTGTAGCTCATAAAGAAGAAATTACACAGAGTGACTGTGAAACTGCAGTCTTTGCAGAAGTCAAGTCTGCTGAACTGCCATAGGAAGAGTGTGGACCTGATGGCAAAGAGAGAAAGAAGGCACTCTCATCCTCACAAGTCCATCCTTTTAGATGCATCACAGTAGTATCCTGAGCTGCATCCTTATGGTCTGAACACGTAGGACAATAAGTAAAACCCAGAGGCATCAAGCTAAAACACTACCTTGATTATGGTTGCTCACACCTACAATTAACTGAAAGCAAGTACTCCAAAACCCTATTAGATTTTAAGGATCACAGTATTGCCAAGGAATCTTGAATTGGCCTGCAAAAGCCCAGCAATTGTAAATACACTTGGCCTTTCATATTTGTGGGTTTTGCATCCTCATATTCAATTGATTGTAGATGGAAAGTATTTGAAAAGAAAACAATAAAAATAAGAATACAACAATAAACAAATACAAACTTTTAAAGATATAGTATAACAACTATTTACATAGTATTTACACTGTGTTAAATATTATAAGGAGTCTAGAGATGATTTAAAGTTTCTGGGAAGGATTTACAAAAGTTATATGCAAATACTGTGCCATTTTACATCAGGGACTTGAGCATTGAGAATTTTGGTTTGTGGAAAGTTCTGGAACCAATCCCCCACCCCTCACCTATACCGAGGGATGACTCTACTTGAAAAACCTCTGGACCGCTGAACATGCATCAGCCAAAAGCTAAATGTCTCCCAAAAAGGATATTATACCCTCATGCCAACTTCAAATGGACCCTTGGAGGACTGCTTACAACAATCAACCAGGGGCCTGAGGCCATGGATGACAACAGACAATGGATGAAGACGTCACTCAGGGCCCAACACCAGGGATACTCTCCATCCAAGGAATGTTCTCCACTTCCAGATCAGGAGTACACACTAGTTATGCCCAGCAGGGTTTGATCATTACTAGGAACCAATGACTAGTGTGCTTTTCATTCTCCCAGTTTCAGAGTGGGAAATTTTATTGCACCTTTTCTATCATGGCAAATTGAGAGCTAACTTATCTCTAAATAGTTAAGTTGCCAGACTACTACAAGAAGCAATACATGGAGATAGAAGCAGAAGTCTGTAGATCTCCGACTTGGAGCTAGAGACAGCACATAGTTGGAACTCTATGTTTACTGGTTTGGAGATAAGCATAAACATGTTCTCGGAATAACAAGTCCTCCCATGAATATTTCAGTAACTAAAATAGTGAACATGGCAGATAATTCAGTTTCTATTCTCCCCTTCTTTCTTAATAACCTCAGATTTTTGACTGAGTCTTCATCTCCAAGTTTTTCTTACATTTAAGTATAAGCACATGTCTAAATTCTGGTCAATAATATGTGAGTAAGGCTACTTCTAAGAAATGTCTTTAAGAGACTGTTGACTTGTGACCTTTGCCCCTTCCCCTTTTTGCCCCTCTCCCATCTTAATACCTGGAGCTCAGATGTGCTGGTTGGAGTTCTGGCCTTTATCTTTGATTTTGAGAACTAGGTCTCATCCTAGAAATCATATACATGTGAATTCAAGAGAAGACTGGTTCTTCTTGGCTCTGTTGGGAACACCTCAGTAGCCCGAGGCTACCTATCTCATTTACATAATAGATAAACAGATCTCTAAATTGCTTAGGCCACCACAGCTACCTTGCAGCTAACCTAATTCTAATTTACACACTTCCCAAGCAGCTCCTACATTATTTAGGAGGTGAGTAGTGCAAAGGAGAAGGAAGAGAGAGAAGGAAAATGGACTTAGCCAAGAAGTCATTTAATTTGTACCTGTCTCCCCAAATTTCCTTAATGAAATCCAGAAACCCCAAAGCAGAAACAGGCAAAACATATTCTTTTCTGTGCAATGAAGTCTGCTGAAAGAGACACAGTGTTCTGGGACATCTTAGGCCAACTTCTTTGCGGAGGCTTACCCTGGAGCAGCGGGTGATACAGTGACATGGCAAGTTAGGACAGCTGGCTTCAGAGCAGGGCTCTGTCAGCCTGTGGGGCCTTTGGGTGGACTGGAAGTCATTTTCTCCAGATGGTGCCCTGTGTTTCAAAGGCACATTTTGAAGCCTCAGCAACTGATCAAAAAGACTACTGAATATTGTTCTGTGTGTGTGATAGGCTACAGTGGGTGACAGAGCTACAGGAAGCGACCCTGTTGGCTTCTGAAGTTGGTCTTACACAGTTTTCCTTCTGGGGCTTTCTCTCCCCCCTTACCTACCCCTGCTCCCCACCATACAGACACACACACATACATGCACACAGTTCTTTCCCAAACTTGAAGCTCTGGCTCTGGCTTGCCAATAATGGATTGTTATTCCCTTGACCGTGAAAGATCTGGAACATCTTGCTGACCACTGTTGGAGCCAGTACCAGCTCCCTCTGACCATGGGAAGAGATGGGAAAGTATTAAAAATGAATGTTTGCTTGCTAAATATTTAAGGGAAGAAAAAAAAAGCATGAAAACAACTAGCAAAAGTTAACCTAGGGCAGGTCTCTAAATTATCTAGGCTGTTATCCAACTGAATATAACATTGAATCCCAGCTGCCTTAATGAACCCTACCAGAGGAAGAGGTGAGGTTGTTTTTTACACAACAAATCTATTATTATTGGACCAATTCAACAATTTATCTGACTGTTCCCTTCATCTTCACACAAACATTAGAGAATGGGACTCTCTAATTGCATTGTTTATTGACTTTGATGGGAAGGGTGGTGAAGATGGAATTCAATTGAGAAAGTGTAGAATTACCCTTTATCCTCACATCCAATGGCTAAAGCACTATGAGATCTTCCCAGGTGAGAAATTCTCTAGTATCACCTTACTTTGGTCAATCCTCCTTAATTCTGCTGAAGTAGTCTTTACAGAATCATATGTACCATCAAATGACTCCCTTACCTAGAATCCTTCTGCTGCTTCCCAAGGTCAACAAGCATCTTTTGAGGCCTTATCCCTACCTGCTTTCTCAGACACACTTTCACCCATATCCCTACAAAGGGAATCTGCACTCCAGTCACACTGAACGTCTTGTCCCTTCTTGTTTTTTGTGCCTCCTTTCTGCAAAAATGTTTAGGATGATTAATTATCATGTCAAAAGTCACACTGCTTGGAAAGGCTAGGCTACAAACACAAGCAACGACTATTTTATCATGTCTTTCCATTGGGCTATCCATTGTATTAGCCAATTAAATATGGATGTTTAGGTTGTTTGCACATTTTTGAGGTTATTGACAAAGCTTCAGTGATTGTTTCCTCAGAATAGGTGCCAATTGATTTACATGGAATTGCTAAATGTAAAACTGCTAAATGCAGATATACCCTTTCTGGTGGGCAATTTTATAATACATATTCTTTCATACTTTGAAATGTGAAAATGGAATACAGAATATATTATTGTGATTTATATTTTTTAGGATACCAGATAAATTGAACTTTTTATCTCCATGTGATTTATTTTGCCCATTTTGTTTTATCAGTATTAATGTTGTCTTTTGCTCATAGACTAGAGAACTTTTTATGTATTAAGATATTTATCCTTTCAAAGAATCAATATCACAAGTATACTTGCCGCAGCTTAAGGATTGTCTCTTATTTTTTTAAGTTTTTTTTAATGCTTTTAATCTCACTCTTAGCTAAAAATAGAATAATCCGAACTGAGTGACTACCAACAGGCAGGCTGCTTGTACTAGCCTTGATTCTGATTTAACGGCCAAATCCATTTCACAGCCCCGCGGTAAAAGGCCACATTGACACACGCAGCTCCGTCACTGCAGTAACTCCTCTCTACCATGGGACATTGTTTACCACATCACCTTGTTCTATAATATCCGAGCCCATTTATGAATTATATTACATTATCCAGTCTGCCCTTATGAGAGGTTCGTTTCATCTCTAAACTCTTTCCTTGTGTGAATCATTATCTGTTTACTAACACAAAAATATTTGAGTATCCACTGTGGGCTAGACATTATTCAATACACAAAACAGACAAAAAATCCTTCTTCTCATGGAATTACATTCTGGAGGGTTTTATTATGATTGATAATAAATAATAAGCTTAATAAATAAAATAAATACAGTTTATAGGGTATTATCAAAATTAAACCAGAATAAGAAGGTAGGGAACAAAGGTATGTAGATATGAACTGAAATAGTCATAGGGTTGAATGTTTTAATAGCAAAAAATCTGAAGGAGAAGACAGAGATAGCCATACAAATACTTGAGGGAAGGCAGTTCCAGGGAAGAGAAACAACCAACACAAAGGCCCTGGGATGGGAATCAACCTGGTATGTCTGAGGAATAGCAAGGAACCCAATGTGCTAAAGGAGAATGAGCAAGAGGGAGATGAGTAGGGATGTGATCAGAAAGACAATAGGTGGTCAAGTATGTAGGGCTATGTGGGTCATTGTAAGAGGTGTGTTTTGTGCCTAAGTGAAATGGGGAGCTACTGCAGGCTTTGGAGCACAGGAGTGACATGGTCTCACTCTCATTTTAACAGGATCACTCTAGTTTCTGAGGCTGAAGATAGACAACAGAGGGTGCAAGGGTAAATACAGAGGGAGTACTTAGAAGGCTCATGGAGTCATCCTTTTGTGAAATGATGTTGGCTGGGACCACAGTGCTGGTAATGGCGATGCTGAAAAGTGGTCAGTATTCTGGATACGTATTAATGAAAGAGCCAAAAGCTATCTTATGCCTATTCCATTGTGCATGGGGTATGACAGGAAGAGTAACGTGTTCTTCCAAGATTAGTGGTTCTCAGGCTCAGTCTCCACTCCCACTCTCCTTTTCTCTTATTTTCTGTAGATCCTGTCAGAATAAGAACAGAGGTTTGGGAAGTTATCTCAGAAGCCAGTGTTCATGGGGTGAAAGCAAAACTTCCTTGTTTTCTTGGTGCTCCCTGGATCTCTGAGTCTAAACACAGAGAGTGAGGAAGGAAGGAGGTATATTCTTACTTTTCACCAATGTTTGTTCTAAGAAACATGAGCACACCAGGAGGGAAACTTTTCCTGGTGCTTGCTCCACCCACTTCTGCCTTGCAGCGTCCTGGTGTAGGCTGAGAGGTTGTCCTTAAGTACAATGGTTCTATGTTGAGAGTTGTCATCTATGTGTGTGCTCCGCTGTCTTCATGTGACTTTCAGTGGAAAGCTAACTGCTATAGATTATCTTTTTTCATATTCATCATACTTTATTACTTTTTCTTGTGAAGTAGAATATTTATACTGGGTCCTCCTATGGTAAATCATTTGGATCCAACTAAAGTTCAAATGAATATTAATAGATGCTCTAAAAATTATATAGACTTCATCTCCAGCATTTGCTGCCCACGGGACTATTGTTCTAATTTCCAAGTTCATATAGGTACTGGTTAATTATAATAATGGCTTTATGAAGATAGATTTTGGATAACATCGCTTCTAGGCCTTTTTGCTAAGATCAAGTGTAGATTTTGGATAACAAATCTATTTACATACCTTAATAAATAACCAAGTAACTATGCTGCTTTAGAGTTTCTATTTTGGAATAATTTTAGATTTACAGAGAAGTTGCAGACATAGTAGAGAGTTCCCCTCTACTGCTCAACTATGTGCCCTGCATCGAACATTACCCTAGTATATTTGTCAAAACTAAGGATTGTTACACTACTTTGGCACTTTCCTATTTGTACATGGCTATTAAGTAAACTCCAGTCTCTATTCAGATTTCACTAGTTTTTCCCACTCGTGTTCTTTGCTGTCCCGGGATCTCATCCAGGATATCTCCTTGAATTTAACCATCATGTTTCCTAATCTCTTCTGTTTTGTGACAGTTTCTCAGTCCTTTTTTGTTTTCCATGACCTTGACAATTTTGAGGGAATTCTAGTTGGGCATTTTGCAGAATGTTCCTTAGTTTGGGTTTGTCTGATTTTTTTTCATTCTTAGAACAGGGTTATGGGTTTTTGGAAAGAATGCCACAGAGGTGAAGTACCTTTCTCATCGCATAATGTGGAGAGTATCTGATATCAGTATGTCTTATTGCTGGTGATGTGAACTCTGATCATTTGGTGAAAGACACGTTTGCTAGGTTTCTCTACTATACACTTAAGATTTTCCTCCTTTCTACACGTTATTTTTCAGATGTGAGTATAGTTACTAAGTTCAGCCAGGTTTAAAGGCAGTGTGAGTGGGGAAGGGAGTATTATTATAATTATTTTAAATTGGGAAATATTTTTTTTCTTGAAAAAAATTTAGGTCATTCAGAGGAGAAAATAAATATATATATCTTCTGCCTTTGGTTTTGATATTATTACCAAAGAAGTGACTCTTTTAAGATACAGTCTCCCAGACCTTTGTCCATCAAGACAGTTTAATCTATTATAAAATATTTCTCGGTTCTCTCCGAGAATGTTTCTGCAGAAAAAATTATTTATACAGAATTTTCCCCTGAGAAACTCTGTAAATAATTCTGGTTGGGTGCAGTGGCTCATGTCTGAAATCCTAGCACTTTGAGAGGCCTAGGAGGGAGGAGTCCTTGAGGCCAGGAATTCAAAACTGGACAACATAGCCAGACCCTCATCACTAGGAAAAAAAAAATTAGCCAGGCATGGTGACACATGCCTGTACTCAGGAGGCTAAGAGAAAGAATCTCTTAAAAGAGGTGGAGGCTGTGGTGAGCCATGCTCATGTTACTGCACTCCAGCCTGGGCAACAGAGTGAGAATTCGACTCAAAACCACAAACAAACAAACAACAAATTCCAGACAGCAATAATGTCTACCTCTTCTTATTTGGCTGTATAAAAAGTAAGTGAAGACTAAATCCTGGTTAAATGAATAAAAAGATGAATGTCTTTCATGAATTTCTCCTTTTCCTCCCCTCCTGGAGGGAAGGTAGCAGATTTAATTTTTTCTCTCTTTCCTGCTCACAGTAACTGAGGTTGTAACTAACACTCAATAAATGCTTTTTATCAAACTGAATCCGATCAGTGATGGAAGAGCTTCTAAATAATCCACAATTCTCTCATCAAACTGTCAGGCCCAATAAGTGCCAATAAAATTTGGAAGAGGAATTCAATTCCATGGCTGAGTCCCAATGACATTTTCTCACAAAGATTCATAATAATAATCATCACTGGAAGACATGGCTATTCATTTCCTATTGTTCTTTGTAGAAAGGCTGTTAGCTTTGGGTTTTGCTTTGTTTTGTTTTGTTTTTTCTAAAACAAAGAATAATACACAGTGACTTTTAAGAAAAGCACAGCGTTGATGAAATATTACCAAAAGGGATAGAAAAGAGGAACTGCAAAGGGCAAATTAAATTCTTTCTTTTTTTTTTTTTTTAGCTTTGAGGGTGCCAATTTTTGTATTTTAACAGGCATAAACCATCCTTTGTCATGTCAGGAGAAGAAGAAGCTCACAGAAGAGGGATAATGGAGTAATTCCTGTGGCAGTATCAAGCACCACCCTCCCCACACCACCCCATTAAAAAGGAAATCTATGATCCCTGTGGAAATATTGGAAAATGTATATAAGAAAAAAGAGAAAAAAATGTATAATTCTGGACAAATGGAAAGAGGAAAATGTGTATTGTTGTAGGTCTGGGTGGCCTCTTTTGTGTTTGTCTAGAATGAGGAAGCAAATGGCCTTCACAGGGAGGAGGAACTTATTCAGCAGCCTAAGAATGGGAGGAGGGAGCATGTCCAGGAAGTTCATAACCAAACAGTGATAGTTAGCTGAGGCAATACCCCTTCTCAAGCCAGTATGACATCCCCCATCAGAAGACCACTGGGATGGTACCCTGTAAGGGAATTTAAGAGAAAGCAGAAGGTAGAGGTGTGAGTGCAAATGGCCATCTTGAAACAACGGTTCGGCAGTCTTCTCTATTTTCCTCCTCCTTCTTGTTCTTCAGTGGGGCTGCGAGGTGCAACTGCTTCTCCTTTGCTGAGATGAAACCTGAGCATCACTGGAACTGCCAGGCTGAGAGTCTCTCTGAAGATGTATAATATGGGCACGATGTTGCTTTCCATTATTTTTGGTATAACTAAGAAAATAACCGTGGTGTAGGTTAAGATCCGCAAACCACTGCCCATGGGTCAAATCCAGCTGTTTTTATAAATAAAATGTTATTGAAATTTGGCATAGCTATTTATTTACATAATGTCTATGACCTCTTTTGTGCCACAATGGCAGATTTGAGTCGTTGCAGCAGAGAAGTAACTAGCAAAGACTAAAATATCTGACTTTTTTTTTTTTTTGAGTTGGAGTCTCACTCTGTCACCCAGACTGGAGTGCAGTAGCGGCTCCCGGCCACCACAGCCTGGACCTGCTGGGCTCTGGTGATCCTTCTGCCTCAGCCTTCCAAGTAGCTGGAATTACAGGTGCGTGCTACCATGCCCGGCTAATTTTTGATTTATTGTAGAGATGAGGTCTCTCCAAGTTGCCCAGGCGGGTCTCAAACCCGCGGGCTCAGGCAATCCACTCACCTCAGCCTCCCAAAGGCGTGGGATTACAGGCTGAGTCACCGAGCCTGGCTTGGCTTTTTGTTAAAATGAGAAATGATTTTTCAGATCCTTTGCCCATTTTAAATTGAGTTATTTGCTTTTTGTTATTGAGTTAAATAAGTTACTTAAATATTTTTGCTATTAATCCCTTATCAGACATATGGTCAGCGAATATTTTCTCCGAATCTATAGATTGCCTTTCACTTTACTAATTGTTTTCTTTGACTAGCAGAAGCTTTTTAGTTTGATTTAATTCCACTTGCTTATTTTTTATTTTGTTGCCTGTGGTTTTGATAATATATTTAAAAATAAATCTTTGCCAAGATCAACATCATGGTACTTTCCACTATGTTTTCTTTGAAAAGTTTTATAGTTTCAGGCTTTATGTTTAATTCTTTATCTATTTTGAGTTGATTTTTTTTGTATTGTGTAAGCTAAGTATCCAATTTTATTTTTTATTATTTTTTGCATGTGGATATACAGACTTTTGCCAACAAAATATATTGATGACACTGTGTTTTTCTTATTTTACATTCTTGGTCAATCTTCATTTTTATCATTGTTCTCTCCTATGTCTTTTTATTCTAGTTGCATTCACAATTTGCTTATTGTCTTTGCTTTTTGGCAGTTTTACTATGACGTGTCCTTCTGTGTGTGTGTTTTTTTTCTTCTTGGAGGAGTCTGAGCTTCTTAGATTTGTACATCATATAGGTAACTTGGTTTTATTTCCTTTTCATTTAAGATTATAGACTTTTCAGCATTTTTAATGTTTTCATTTATTTGCTTAGATTCATAATCTATTAACTTGTTACTAAGTTTTCCTTTATATTACTGAAACTTGTTGATAACAGATGCTTGGAATGCTCACACACACACACACAAACACACACACACATATGTGTATATACACCAGTTCTAACATGTGCATCATATAGATGCCTATTTATTTTGGATACTTATTTTATTTTATATTTTTTAAGGGTCAAATTTCCATCTTCACATACTTAGTAATTTTTATTGTAAACTATATAATGTGGATGACATATTGTAGGACCTCTACATTATGGCAGCTTCTTTAAAGGGTGTCGATATTTATTCTGATAGGCAGTTAAATTACTTTTAAAATCTTTTGGTCCTGGCCTAGTTGTTTTTTTTTTTTTTTATCTTTTTTTGTTTGTTTGCTTGCTTGTTTTCAACTTAATACTAAGTCATGAACTTTATTGTAGTTCATTACTGCACAATAGTAATCTTTTCATGGTCTCAACTGAATTCCAGAGGTATTCATAATTACTCTGCTCTGTTCACACTGGCATTTTTGTTATTTCTGAATATGTCTGATCTGCTTCAGAGTTTCTGCATTTGTTCTTCCCTCCATCTGGATTGGAATTCTCCCTGTGATGAGGGGAAAGCTCAGTGCTTCACTTCTTTCATATCTTTATTTACATATCACTTCATTGTGATATCTCTTAGCTATTTTAACTAACACCAAACCCACACTTTTTTAATAACTCATCCCTCCTTATTTTATTTTTCTCAGCACTATTTGCTATGTGACATGCTATAGATTTTACCTATTTATATTGTATATTGTGTGACTTTGTGCTTTGGAATATCATCTCCATGAAAGCATTTTTTATTTCTTTTGTTTCCTACTTTCCCCCCATGTCTAGCAAGTGTCTGCCACATAGCAGGTCCTCAGTAAATATTTGTAGAGTGAATGATTGATTTCTCCCAATTGAAGCCATGCTTAAAGGCTGCTCTGGTCATAACCTGCTAAACATTGCTGGTGTTCTTGTTTCATTGCTTCTCAGTGACAATGGGGCAGTCAATGATTTACCTATGGCAGCATGAAGGAGTAGAAAATAACACAATTTAAAAGCTCTCCAATGACATTCCCAGTTTGCAGCACCTGACTCTCACCCGCTCTATGTTACTATTTCCTCTTGCTCTGGAATCCAACCACCTCCTGGCTCTCCAGGATCGTCTCACTATTTTTAGGTAGTTTTTCAGTCCCTCTAACCTGAGGCAATCTGAGGGTTGAGTTTTTGACAAGAAATTAGCAGCCTCGTCAAAAATTGAAACAACTTGATGTATACTTCAATAACATATGTATTTTTCCCTGAATTTTTTTTTATTTAGAATAGTTTGAGATTTGAGTTGCAAAAGTAGTATAGAGAGTTCCCATATTACCTCCTCCACACAAAGTACACACAGTTCCCCTATTATTAACCTCTTATGTTAGTATGACACAATTGTCACAGCTCACGAACCATACATTGTTCAACATAATACACTATTATTATGAGTTCATAGAAATGTCTTTAACTGTAGTTCATTACCACATGGATCATTATTGCCTCCTGCCCTTACTTATTTGTAACTTCTAACTCCAACAATGAGAAACCTGCTTTCTAATCCTCTGCCATGCATTTAGTAAATTGTTTAATTCTGATATGCCTGTTTAGTGTTATCAGAACTGTTAACCCATAACCTCTTGTGAAACAACTTAATCGACTCAAGTAAAATGTTTATGTTTTTTCATTCAGTTTTTTTGTATTACAGACTTCAACCATTTACAAATTTGCTTAGGTCAGCAACTTTGCTCCTCATCCCTTTCTTTGAGATCATTTCACACATTTATAATGCAGTTATGTTTTATTGTTACAGTCTTCATTCCTTATTGAGATCCTCTAATCTCTTAAAGAATTTTTCAGAATTTGCATACATTAGATTTACTCTATGTGCTGTAAAGTTGCATAGGTTTTTCCACAAATGCAGTATTTTATAACCACTATCACTGTATCATACACAAATAATTTCACTTACCTTAAAAATCTCTCTTGTCTTTCACTTATTCAAGCTCCCTACCCTGCACACTTGGCAAGCATGATGTGTTTACATTCTCTGTTGTTAAAAAAAAATTTCCAGAATGTCGTATAGTTAGAATTTTACAGTATGTGGCTTTTCTAGAGTAGCTTCTTTCTTTTTTTTTTTTTTAATTTTTTTTTATTATGGTATTATGGGGTACAGTTAGGGGTTAGGCATACAAAAATGCTTCATTCAGGCACCCTTGATGATAAGAGGTGTCTCCCTATCCCCAGACAGATATTTATCACCATTAATCCCATCGCCCTCCCCCGCCCCATAGTTTCCCACCACTGTCAGTCATTTTCTAGTGGTAGTACGTTGGATGATCAAGGTCTACTAAATGAGTGAGAAAATGTGGTACTTAGTTTTTTGTTTCTGTGAGAGGTCACTCAGTATTATGGACTCTAGTTCCATCCAGGTTGTTGCGAAATTCATGATTTCGTTCTTTCTTATGGCTGTGTAGTATTCCATTGTGTATATGTACCACATTTTTTTAATCCAGTCTTCTTTTGATGGACAGCATGGTTGCTTCCAGGTTCTTGCTATTGTGAACAATGCTGCGATAAACATACGTGTGCAGGTATCTTTTTTATAGAGTGATTTGTGTTCTTCAGGGTCAAATTTAACTTTTCTACTTTATTGTGACAGAGCAGTGTGAATGGAGACTCAAGCATATGACAATACATAGGAAGGTGTTACTATTGCCTCTCAACCTACTCAAGCAATTGCGTTTATTTAGAATATATTCTGAACCCCTAACTCCTGTCTCATCCACTACCTCACAGTATTATTCCAAGTATGCTTTTCTTGGCTTTGGAACATTCTAAGTGCAGCTTGAAAATATTAACTACTGTAGAAAGAAGAAAAATGATTGTGTAGACAGCCTTAACTATGATGACATCCAACTATGATGCAGATTGAGGGAAGGGTTAACACTTATCAAAGAGAAAAAAGGGGTCATTGAGATGTGTCTTATATGAATATATACATAAATAAGAATTTAGAATGGGTTGTCCTTTGTCTAGAAAACATTCCCTCATGCATCAACATTAACACAAGTATTTATTGAGCTCTTGCTGTGTGAGAGGCATGCTACAGGTGCTGAAGATAGTGTCGAACAGAGCACATACATGTTCACATGTGGGCACACATACCACATGCACACACACACTTGTCCTCCTGGAATTTACATTCTGATAAAGGGAGATAATGGAAACAAAATAAGTTTGTGAGATAGTATGCTTCTTGGTGACCAGTCTGAGAAAAATAAAGATGCTTGAACATTACCAAAGTAATGCACACTTCAAACTCAAACAAGGATAAAGAATTGTATATGTATTCACTACACTGCCTTTAGCTGAATTAATATCTAAATAGAAACTATGGGCTTATAAAGGAAAAAATCATATGTTAACTTAGATCTCTTAAAGTCTTTGTATCACAGAAGGAAAAGCAGATTCCCTTATTAAAAGGTCAACATCTTTGCAACTTTTCATAAGTTCAGTTACAGAGTAGGACACATCTTCCCATCTTTGGGGGAAAAAAAGGTATTATTCTAAGTTGATGCTAAGAGAACACTTGTTCATAAGCATAAAGAAAAAATCCAAATCCCCATGCTTGTGCTGGTTGCTTCAGATTTCGCTACAAGTCCCCGCTCCAAGGCTACCCTCTCCCCTCTTCAGCACACCAGACCATCATGTTAATAAGAGTTGATTTGTAAATAGCGTCTCCTGCAACCCCCATCTCCACCCCCCTTTGGCCAGGCTCCTACTTTTCTGCTCAATGGCACAGATGCGGCTTTGAGCTGACTGGGACCAAGCAGCTATTAGCAGCAAATCCAGTGAGGGAAATTAATGAAGGGGACAACTAATAAAAGACAGCTCAGGACAGCCAGACTAACTTGCTCCGAGCAGTAATTAACTTTTTTTTTTTTTTTTTTTGCTCATGAAGGTAAATATGCCATCGGCACTGGTCCAGTCTAACTCTTCTTTATTAAAAATGAGAGCAGAGCTATTCGTGGGGAGTTGAGACTTAATCTGTCTCCCCCCAACCCAAGAAGAACAATTTTAAATTTTACTGTGTGATGTGTTTATAGATCCACGATGCCCAAATCAAGAGACACCTTTAAAGACCAGGGAGAAAGGAGGCCTATGAAGGAACATGAATCTCTGAACAAAAGAAATCATCAACCCCTGCCTGAAAGCAGCTTGCATGAGAGAAATCTTTTTTCAGGATTTGCTTTTCCTTCCCAACTAAAATGATGAACTTCTGTTCAGTGTAAATGCTGGATGAATAACAGAAGTGAATTTAAGGTACATGACAGGTCTTAGATGTCAGTATTAAATAATAGTCTAGCTTGAGGGACATTTCAGCCGTCTTCCTCTAGCTGCTAGTTTTCATTTTTAAAGACATACTTATAAAAAAAGAATTAAAATTTGGTTTCTCTGTGTATTTTTGAAAATCAATATGAACTCTGAAAAGTAAAATCTTTCTGAAAATATATCAAGCTAAACCTGTTAGGTTTTCTCTGAAAGTGTTTCTTAAAGCAAAACTATTGTTTTATAAAAATATTAAAAATTGGGGTTAGAAGAGACTTTGGAAATACTTAGTACACCACCCATATTTGGTCTATTCCTAGGCCTTCCACACCAGACTAAGAGACTTATTCATAGCCATCTAGTCTCCCAGTGACACAAAGGACTCCAACCATGAATTCAGCCTCTTGACTCAATCTAATGCTCTGGCTTCCCTAAAATGAAAAACAACAACAAAATTAAATTAAATTAAATTTTAAAAACACACTCCATTATATACTCTGAGTTAATAAGCTAATTATAGTACTTCAGCTTAATGTGCAGTTTAATCATGCTGTCCCCTCTTAGGCTTGGGTACAGCAAGACCAAATGATATGTCAGTGAATTTTACCCATGGTGTTCCAGGAATCAATCTACTCTTCAAACTGTTCTCCAGACCTATTGAATTACCTCAGGCCCATTCTGGGGGATGGGGGGCGGGGGGTGAGGCAAAAACAGAGTTATCTAAAAGGCTGTGTCAAGAGTGAATGACTTCATTCAGGAGGGGCAGATACCCAGATACCCTGCAAAGTTACCCTCAATCATCAATAACACTATGCAGAGGAGAGGAACCTACATATTGTTAATTTCTCATGGGCAGCAGAAGGACTAGGTGTGGTGAATGATATAACTTTACACACGATTCCTTCTAAATCAGTTGTATGGAGAATTCAAATTAAAATTAATTAAAATGAGATAGACAAAAATGGGAAGAGAGGTCTTACACGAGTTGAAAATAAAAACAGAGATGAGGTATCTAAAGTAATCAAATTCATGGAAACAGAATGTAGAATTGTAGTTGCCAGGAGCTGGGGGGAGGAAGAAATGGAAGTTGTTGTTTAATGAGTATAGAAGTTCAGTTTTGCAAGTTACAAAGTTTTGAAGACCTGTTACACAACTATGTGAATATATTTAATGCTACTGAAGTCTACATTTTAAAATGGTGAACATGGTTTTTAAAAATCACTTTTAGGACAGCTGAAGATTCTAAGGCATTAAAAACTTCATGCATGGCCCAACATAAAAATAATTATGGCTTTCTTAAAGAACAGAATCTCCAAACTCTTCAGAAATGGGCCACCACCATGTTTTGGTCAATATATAAGACTTTTTTTTTTTTTTTTTTGCTACAAATAAGTTATACACTCCTTGAGTAAATATACATCCATGTTAATCAGGGGGCTAAATTCTTATGCAATAATAACCAGTCACTAAATCTCAGTGGTTTAACTCTTAAGTTTTTTTCCCTCTCATATGATATCCCCTGTGAGTTTAGGTGACTCATGATGACGGCTGCTTTTTATATGATCACTCAGAAGCCCAACTAGCTTTGATATGTTGATCTCACTGTCTCAAAACAAGAGGGACCTAAGTATATCCAGAAGGGTCGGAGAGCCTGCTATTGGCAAAGACTAGGAACATCCTCCACTCAATCCATCAGCAGTGTTTTGTCAGATGAAATGCAACTAATGAACATCATGAAATGAAACAAAACAATAAGCTTTAAGTAAGAGTACAAAGATAGTGTCAAAGAAACTGTGTTTCCTGGAACATGTAAGAATATTGTCTAGTTGCGTATTGGAGAACACTGTTAGGCCAAGAAATAGTTCTACTCAAACAGTGACATAGTGCTAAAGATCAACTAAGTGAATAGTCTGATGGCTGTGAGTGTTATAAATTCTGTGAAATACAGTGACGTACTGTGTAGTATAATCACTGCTGCCTTGTTTGATGTTGTTTGAGACTCCTAGTCCCTTCAAATTTGCTAACAAATTTTCTAGAATTTGAAAGTGTGTCATGAAGACAAAAAGGTAAGAAGCTCAATGTTTGTGAATACTCTCCTTCTATGCCCTTACCATTAGAATCAAAATGCCCCTGTGTGGGGAGAGCTCACTCATTGTGGGTAGGAAAAAGGAAGCTATTGAAGAAAATTGAATGCTTGTCTCTTTTCCATAGAAAGATAAATCAGTAGCTATTACTTGGAGAATTATGACTAGTAGTGTCACCATAGGAATTTTTTCCAGCCTGCTTTATAAGGTATCATGGTCACTACCATCCTATACATGTTTAGGAAAGAGTCAGTATGCAAGAGTCAGGGTAATATGAAGGTGAGCAGGGTACCTTCATCAGTCCAGCTTCATCTCCTATTGTTCAGGAAAACAATTTTGTTCTGGAAAACAGAAACAAAAACAAAAAACCATCTAGGATGTCTAGAAAACTCTCCCCAATGCAGGAGAACACAAAGTCTAAGATGAGCCAAAACAGTTCTACTCAAGGAGAATTGAAACCATTTTTAAATTATTTGCTCACAAAATAATAAAACTCATTTTTTTCATGGTGTCTCCTAGGTCTACTGAAACTGATAGAAAGGGGCGTCTGTTGCAGATGCTGTTAAGAATGCGATTAGGCCTGTTTGCCTGTGCACATGCCCACCATGATGCAGCTATGGCCCAAAGCCATCTTCTCATTCACATAGTCTGAAATCATCTCCTTCTAATTCAAGAGAAACATTAGACTTGAACTCAGAACTTCTGAGTTCTTTACTGCTTTACCAGCAAAATTACATTTGTTCCTTATTTGCCTCCAAGCTGCTGCCATGGGAATTTTGAGAGTTAAGAAAAGTATTATCAGTTTTGATAAGTTTGATTTTTTAAAAAAACATGTTTTACTATGTTCTAGGTACCGTGGTATGAAAGAAGCATGACTGCATTAAAATCATGCTCATCTAAAGTATATGGCTAACTTTTTCCCTACATAGTTCCACAGGTATGTTCAAGTTTGTACATTACTTGACTTCACTTCCAACATTATCGTGAAAGTAAGGCAAAAAAAAATAAATTAATTAATCATATCCCAGGTACCTGATCATCAACCGGGAGCAGTAAGGACCAGTTGGAGGCCCAAACTCCACCTGCACGTAGACTACTTATGTACCTAATCCCGACTTGCAACCCACATCTTTACAATAAAATATGAAGAAAAATTATATCCACACATTGAAACAGTTTACTTGTACTTGTTTGCATGTGATGTTTCAGTAGATGTCAAAGGTTGAAAAAACACAAAATCAAATTAAACTTAACCCAGAATCCTTCATTTTTGATTACTGCAATGCATAACAAGATTTATGTATTGCAGAAGGAAAGCAGTGACAGGCCAGTGGGGTTACTCTTTTGTCACACTGGCACTAGTTTGGCTTCTTTCAACTATTCTTATGCCAAGGAGGCAATAAACCCCCTCGAGAGTCATAGAACTGCCCGTGGAGCCCTGACGGTGCAGAGAAGCTTTTCTGCCAAAATACAATACACAAAGGGATCATAAACACGTTTGAAAAGGAAGATGACCTCTTTGTCGCTTGGAATTAGGCTTTATTGCAAGCTGCTGCTATGGAAACCAGCCCCCAGTTCTTTCTACATGTTAAAGCTTCCTGATTCCATTTTACATGGACTTCGGCACTTTTATTTAATTGTTTCTACATCAAATGAGACAGGTGAAAAGCTTTGGTTCTTCCCTCCATTGTTTAGCCTCTCCAGGTACGTCTTCGGGTATGGAGCAAAAGAGAGTGAGTGTGGAAAGGAGAATTTGAATGCAGAAACCAAGTGGAGTCGTTAGGAAGGAAGAAAAACTAGAGGAAAACACTGGTGGTACGGCTTGCTATACAACTCAACAAGATCAGTCAGAGAAGACACACCCTCGCTACTGACTCTCTTAAAGCCAGCTGCAGCCTACACGGGCTTCTCTTGGAGATGTATCCTTTGGAAGCAACTTTAACTGTTTGTCTCTTGATTTCTTACATCCCTGGACTTCAGTGAGCAGTAAGCAGACTGCCTGCCAGGTAACATGACTCCAAAGCACTGTCCCCAAGGTCAAACGGGGTCCTTTTATGTATTAAGCTAAATAACTTTTTTTTTTTTGTAAGGAAGTTGGAAGTTGATATGAAGAAGACAAAATGCTTATACAGTCACAGCCTTGAAAAGTGAAAGGGAGTGGGAGGAGGGGCGGGGAAGTAGTTGCTGATGAGCTAATAACCACCGCTGAGGTTCTGCGTTCCAGAAGCTGGCGGGACATCTACCGACTGGCCCGGCTGAGTTCGGTGAGATGCGGGGCTGGGCAGGAGTGAGCCCCTGGGAGCGCAGGTGTTTCGAGAATCCTTCTTTCCTGCTTCCAGCTCTGATTCCATCTCCCATCTGGGCACCCGGAGACCGAGCGGCCCTCCAGCCGTTGACACCTACCCGGGCTGGAACCGGGCTCAATACCCGGCGCCTGTCCGGGCGCTCAGGGAGGCCTGGCCCTTCGCAGGGCGTCCCCCGTCAGTAATCCAAGTTGGCATCGCCCCATTCGCGCGCTGAGCAGCTGGAGAAGCCGAGAAAGCGACGGAAAATAAGCAGACACAGGCACCCCCTTCCTCCCCCTCCCCCGACCCTGGCACCGAGAGGGGGGAAGAAGTCATTTGCTGTCGAGCGCACACCACCAGGATCCTTTCCCGCGCCGTCCTCCCGACTCACGCCACCTTGCAGGGCCATAACAGCTTCGGCCACACTGGCTTTCGCGTTCTGCTTTCCAGATGACCGGGCTTCTTTGCTCGCCTCTCCTGTCGGGGACTCCCTGAAACTGCCCCCAAGCTGCGTTCCCGAGAACCCCCCCATTTCACTCAGGGACTGAAGAGCGACTCACTTCAGCGTCCTTCGTGAGATGAGCCCCATTCCGGCAGGAGAGGAGAAACCTAACTGGGGAAAGGAAATCGGGTGGGGGAGCGAGGCGGACCGCTCCCCAGACCTCGCCCCTCCGGGGCCGGGGGACCCCCGCCGGTGCCCGCTCGGAGCCACGTGGGGCGGCCCCGGGGGCGGCGCGCCACCCCCTCCCGAGCGCTCGGGAGAAGACGCGGCAGGGAACAATAAACCCCGCAGGACCGCGAGAGGTGGAGGGGGCCGGGAAGGCTCGTCTTTCACCCCTCCTTTTTTGGACATTCCTTAAGTTTAATCGTTAAAGTGGATCTTTGAAAAAGGAGGCAGCGGCTTAACGCGGCTGTTCCTGACGATCTGCCCCACGCACTGTCCGCGCAGTGAAAGACCTGGATGGAGCTTTGTTGCTTCGCTCCCCGGAGCAGACTTGGGGAGACCAAACCTCCGATTTCTGGCCACATCAAAGCACTGATTATGCAAATACCCATTTTTTTAAGAAGAAAAGAAAATGCAGAGGGAATTATTTATCACACAATGAACCCCCTGCCAGGGCGAGAAACAATAGATCAGACCAGATAGCCCTTCTAGCCCCAGGGTGGGGAGCGGGGAGTGGGCTGTTGGAACCCTCACGTTTTATTGGTCTAACCTAATTTCACTAATTCTCTTTTCACACATTTCTTTTGCGGATTCGGAGGCCAGGACTTTCACGCTCCCGGGAGCGCCCTGCATTGGCGCGATTCAAGGGCTGCCCGCTTTATTTAATTAATACATTCAATGCTCGCCTGGGAGCCCGAGGGGGGTAGGGGGGGATCGAGGCCCGCCGAGAGGAGGAGGGGCTTTTAACCGGTTCCAGGTGTCGCTGCCCAGGAGTCCCGGCAGACCCAAGGCTGTGCGGTGCAGGGGTGCACCCGGCGGGTGGGGGCGCAGCAGCTCCTGGCATCTCGCGCACGCCCGGCCCTTTTGCAGCCCAGAGTCCCGGGGGCCCGAGGGGCGGGTGGGCGCGGCTGCAGAGGCCTTGGGCCTAGTTGCCCTTCGCGGGCCACCGGGCTAGACCCTGGGAAGTGCCGCCTGGGCTCGATCCCTGCGGGCCAAGGCCTCCCTGGGCCCCGGGGGCTCCCACCCGGCTCTCGCACAGGGAGGAGGGGAACCTCGGCCCCTTCTCCCGCCTGAGCTGGGCCGGGTCCCGCTCCAGCCGCGGGGCCCGGGGGTTGGCAGTCCGCCTCTCGACTGTTTTTTCTCCTTCTTGGCCCTCAGATGGATGTATTTAAAATCTGGGCCCGGGTACTTTAGAACAAATAAGCACAACCAATCCCGAAACCCTGGCTGCGCCAAAGCGACGCTGCCATGAGGACAGGACCAACCTTCGCGCCTCCCGGCCGCCGCGCACCCGGGGCGCTAGAAAGACCTAGAAAGACGGGCAGTGTTGGACTGTCGCCTCAAGAGAGTCTCCAGAGCGTTATTCGAAATCTCATCAAAAAGCCACCAGAAATAGAATGGCGTGGCTCAGATGCCTGCAAGCCTGCTTGGTACAGACAGATCCAGCTCATCACAGAGCTTTCACAATGTGGGGAGGGGCAAGGGGACAACGGAAAAGCAACCGTTTTCCCGACTGCAGAAGCAAGGGCTTGGACCCCGTAATTGTATTCATTCCTATGAGGAAGGGGAGAGGACGACTGTAAGGTCACAGGCTGCGGAGTTTGCAGTAGGTTAGGGAAGAGAACTTCCAGCGCTGAGGCAGGAGGAACATCCTTCAAGGTGATTGGACGCCAGGAAAGACAGTTAAGCCAATTTAGTGTAAAGCAAGGTATATTCTAGACGGCGAGAGGGAAAGCCTGACTGTGGATCGCAGATGGTAAACAGAACCCTCCTGGCATGTATGGCATGTGTATGGGGACCTGCAAACTCCTGCTTTGAGAACTTGAAGGAGAGACTGTAGGGATAGCTGCTAGATTCTGCTATGTTAAGACTATATAAGTTGTATTACCCTTACTCAAAGCTATGATCATTGGGCTGTCTACCCATCCTTGCCTCTCCAACTAAGCCATTAGGGTCACCCGTTTATGGGATGGCCTCATCAATGGAAGAAGTTTACCAAAGTCTTGAAAGGGTAACTGGGCCATGTTTTCTTATGCTCTCCTTTGGGGAGGTGAATCTCCTTTCTCCCTCTCTCTCTCTCTCTCTCTCTCCCTCTCTCTCTTTACTTTCTAAATAAACCATATTTTCTAATCTAAAAAGAGAGAGAGAGAGAGAGAAACTGGACCTGAGTAGCAAGACCTGTGACATGAACTGTTTCTTCAGTTTCCAAAGGAAGCACCATATGTCACCATAAGCATTATATCACTAGAATAACCTTTGTTCAACACCAAAACACTGATGTTTTCAAACTATCATATTCAGTTGCTTTGTTTTCTGGCTTAGCTTTTTAAACATTCAAAACTTAAATGTGAATATAAGAGAAATATCACTTTCTCCCATGGCAGATAATCAAAGAGCAGTGGAGAATGACAGTCTTTAAATTAGAAGGGATTTTCTGACAGGTCTGTCTTATGTCCAGCTATGAAAACAACACAAAAACCCTGAGTTCTTCCTGTGACAAAAATGGAGCTACTAAACTATTAAACACTTAGCATTTGCCATATGGAGAGGAAAAATGGTTTCAGACAGACATCTCAGGAGAATAATTATTGCTTTGTGCAGAGGAATGGAGGGTTTATCCCAAACCAGAATCAGATATGACATTCATGGGGAGGAGGACCCTGGGTACAACCAACATTTTCTTACCAACCTGATCCTTTTCAGTTTGTGTTGTTGTAGATAACCTCCCCCAAGGGGATTAAACCTAGGATGTGGACAACCTTCATTTGGACATTTTTGACCCAAGGCCAACCAAAGGTCATTCATTTCTGCTTTGGAGACTGAGATGCATGTTAAACCATTTTTGCTTTCTCATTGAAGAAGTTTGGATAATATAATTACAACAAAGGTTGGAAAGCAGAGCTATTTCTTTCAGGTATTTTTAAATTCCAGTTCACTCTTAATATCTTCTTTTATCTAACAGTTGGCTTTTAAAATCAACTAGCTTGTTAAAATGGCTGATAAAAAAATCAGCTTCCAATAATGAATTTATAAATATTGTTGCATCATAGACTTTAGAGATAGCAGGGGAGCCTTTGGAGATCATTGTCCAATCCCTCCAGTTTGCAGATGAGAATTGAAGCTGAAAGAAGTTAAGTGTAAGACCCCAATATTTACCCACTCTACTAAGAAATTTTAAATTTGCAGTTTTTTTAATTCAAGATTTTCTAAACTTTGGAACTTATGACTTAATTATTATTCAAATTCTCTTCTCCCATCCCCCCCCATTTTGCCCATTTTGTTTGCTCAGAAATTGATTTCTTAGAAACAGAGTTTGTGTTTATATTAAGAGTTGCACTCTTATCTCAGTGTTAGTGTCTCACATCTGATTCAGCTTCTTGTAATTTTTTAGTGAAACTCTACACACAAACATTGGCAAAAAAGAATACAAGTGCTATGTTCAATTTGACAAGGGGAAAATTTCGGAAAAACACAACTCATTTGTCATCTACAAACCACATAAGCAAGAAAGTTAGAATGCAACACAAAAACTTATGAAAATTAGATACTTTATTTATAGTTTAATCAAAAGAACAATTTTCTTGTTCTTCAAGATGTGAATACATACTAGAATAAACTCTGTAGAATATACAAAAAATACATATTTTCCCATGAAAATTTTCTTTATAATAAATAGAAGGGAACACGTGTGTGGCTGATCCCGATAATGCTCCGTGTCTGCTTCGGTTTTCAGACTGTTGATTTATTTTTAATCTCTTGAAAGAATAGGGGAGTTCCTTCTCCCCTAAAAGGTCGAGATAAATAATGCATGAAGCAATCCTCCCTCCTGATTTTTCCCTTTTCCTCCACATTTTTCCTTTTGATAGAGAGTTCAGCCTAGATTTCCACGCTTGCATTCAATCATTACAAAGCCTACAAATTATACAATGACTTCTAACCTGCCCCTCTAACAAAACAAGTTTTTTTCCCCTTATAAATCATAAGAGACAGATGGCAAAATGGGGAAGAAAAAGGAGAGAGAAGGACGGGACAATAGGCATTGTGACGAATCTGGGAACAGAACAAAGTGCACATCAGAGGGGGAAGGTTTGGTTTGACAGGTGAAATTCCCACAGCCTGCAGACAGCAATGGGAATAAAGCAGATGCCAGCCATTGCAAATCTGTGGATAATATTATTACCAGTAAAATCATTCAGATGCTAAGATACATTTCTTTCTACTCGACATTAACATCTCTATGCAGAAGCAAAGGTGAAGAGATCACAGGAACCAGTTGCATTCTCCCTGGGAGATTCACACGAACTGCACCGAGTCCACGGCGTTGCAGAGAAAGGGGAGGAGCGTCAGTCCGCTCTGCAAACTCTTTAGACACGCCACCATCCTCTCTTCCCAGCGTCTTTCTAGTCGCAATAAACGCCCCCAAACGCCACCTTTCTTTTGGACAACAAGCTCCATCACACCTTCAACAAAAATCAGAGCCCGTCTGAACGAAGGAAACCCACAGCCAAGAGATGCAACCACCCTAGGAATCTGAACGGCTACATCTGCTCTGGGAAGTGAGACGCTTTCCAGGGCGTTGACAGCGGGGACTGAGGAGGGGAGCAGGGCTCGGCTGGGGGCGGAGAGTGGATCTACTAAGGCCTGGCGTGGGCGCAGAGGCGGCAGCTCTAGATACAGTCCCTGGCTACGGGGAGGTGAGGTGCATAGCGGTGCTTGTCGGGAGGTGGGGGCTGCCAGTAGTCCAGGTCTGACCCGGCGGGGCTGGCCGGCGATAAAGCGCAGCTGTAAGGGGAGGTGGAGTTGGAGGACGCGGCGGAGGACGGCGCGGGGCTGTCGGTGCAGCTCCACGTGGAGGCGGGCGAGGGGCTGTCCCCGCCGCTGCTCAGGGCGGCGCCGGCGCCCCCCGGGCTCAGCAGCACCGCCTCGGAGAAGAGCGCCCCGGGCAGGCCCCCGCCGCCGCCCCCGCAGTGGTCCGCCAGGCGCAAGGTCTCGGTGAGCGCCCAGATGTAGTTGTGCGCGAAGCGCAGGGTCTCGATCTTGGTGAGCTTGGCGTCCTCGGGGAACGTGGGCAGCACCTCGCGCAGCGCGTCCAGCGCCGCGTTGAGGTTGTGCATGCGGTTCCGCTCGCGGTTGTTGGCCTTCAGGCGACGCGTCTTCTTGATGCGCTGCACCGTCTCGGCGGTCTTGGCGCCGCGGGAGACGGCCCGCGCGCGGGAGGGGCGCCGCTTGCACTCGTGCGCCAGGCCCAGCAGGCGCGCGGGCCGGCAGCCCTCGGCACCCGCCGCCGGGCCGCCGCGCGCCCCCGGCCCGGCCTCCGCCCCGCGCGGGCGCCGCGCCCCGCCCGGCGCGCCCGGCTCCTCCTCCTCGTCCTCGTCGGCGCTGGACGACAGCGGGGTCAGGGCCGCGGAGGCGGGGGAGGCCGAGCCCAGCAGCACCAGCACGTCCTCCTCCTCCTTCAGCTCCAGGGTCTCGGACTTGACGAACATCCTACCGGAGGGAGCAGGGAAGGAGAGAGGGGCGGTCAGGGGCAACGACGGAGACAGAGGCACGGTCTGCGTGTCGCCGGGCGTGCTCTCGCGCGCCAGCCAGAACACCGGCTCGCTGGATCGGCGCCGAGGAGGGAAGCCGCTGGGGAGGAAGCCCAGCCGGCGCTCGCCCCGAGGTCAGGAGCGATCCTCCAGCGATCCCGCCGCCAGCCGGCCGGCCGGCCGACCCCGCACGCTGCGGGTCGCCCCGGCGGCCGGATGCCCGCCCCGGCGGCCGGATGCCCGCCCCGGGAGGGCCTGGGCTCCCGCGACAAAGATCCAGCGCGGAGCAGGGGGCGCGCGGGCGCGGTCGGGCTGGGTGCGGGAAACAACCTGCGGAGTCGCACGCCGTGGGCGGATACCTACTCAGTCGGCTCGGGACGGGCCTCCTCGTCCGCGTGGCGCTGGTGTGCGCCGGCAACCGCGCGGCCGCGAGCGCGGCGCTGCGTCCTCGGCGAGGCGGGAAGCGGCGAGCCCGGCGCCGCCGCGGCGCGGCTCCGCGGGGGAGCCCTCCGGCCTGCGAGTCTGCCAAGAGCCCCGGCGGCGGCGGCCCGCCCGGGTCTCGTGTGTTGTGGTGGGGGTGCGTGTCTGTCTGTCAGTCAGTCCCTGGCCGTGCGGCTCCTGGCACGCGACTCCCAGGCACTCCAGTTAAAGCGAAGCTGCTTGTGGTTCAGTGGCTGCGTGTCTGGCACACGACTCTCCTTAAAACCCCTTATATACCCCCAAGAAGACAATCCGATCTGCCCCCGGGGGGGGGGGGGGGGGGGGGGGGGGGGGGGGGGGGGGGGGGGGGGGGGG
>CAUYQG010048605.1:0-27265 GCA_963574415.1 Tarsius wallacei
TGGTAGCGCGCGCCTGTAGTTCCAGCTACTTGGAAGGCTGAGGCGGAAGGATCGCCGGAGCCCAGCAGGTCAAGGCTGTGGTGGCCGGGAGCAGCCACTGCACTCCAGTCTGGGCGACAGAGTGAGACTCCAACTCAAAAAAAAAAAAAAAAAAAAGAATAAGGCAACTGGAACTATCCCTGTTGCACTTACTGCTGCCTGGTATCTTGAATAGTAATCTGGGAGGGCAGATCCATTCATACCACAAACAATAAGGGAACTGATGTCCAACTCACAAGGCTCCTTAAGGTCCTAACCGAGGTTTGTTGAGGTACAGGGGGAAGGAGTCTGGTAAAGGCCAAAAGGTGGCCTGCTCTGTCCAGGAGTACACTCAGTCACACCAATTCAATGGCCTACTCACCTTTCCTGGGGTCCCTTCCCAGGACACATAGCTAAGAAATCAGCCATGTGGTAACCCGGAAAGCTGCATGACAGCTTCTATCTGCTCTGTTAGGCAAAGGAAGAAGAGGAACCAGACAGCTAATTACACTGAGCTAATTACAGCACCATGCAGCCACTATCCCAAACCTCTGACCCTAACTCCTCTTCTGTTGGTATTACCTCTAAAAAGACCCTATGTCCATGAATACTTTATTCCCCTGCAACCTCTGTCCTGGATAGCCCACCCCTTCAAAGTCATCACTTACCCAGTGATCAGAACTGTCTTTCTAACACAATTCTGAAGTCACTCTTAGCTTTAAAACCTTCTGAAACACATACACACACACACACACACACACACACACACACACCCTCCTAGGAAGAAAATAAACCAAAACATGCTTGTCTTAGGATAGTGAGATTAGGGGAAATGAGGTATAATCTAAAGAAGAAAATTATAAAAAGAATATACTACAGTAACTTCCCAAAGTCTCTAAGACCAAATTTAATCTTGGCACAGAGTTCGTGGCCCTTCGCAATCTGCTCCCAACAGTCTTCAAGGATTGTCCTCTGGTGCCTTCCAGGGACACAACAACAGTATTTCACAATTACCTCTCAGATACCAATGCTTAGCTATACTTCCCCCTCTTCACTACTGACACTCAGCTGAAATATCACTTCTTTGAACATTAGCTGCTGCTCCACTCACTTTCCGAACTTACCTTTATCAGACTGTGTGCTCATGGCAGGATCATGCCAGTGACCACCCCGCCACCCCAAACAACAAGCATCAAGGAATGGTAGGACCCTTATTAGATGGTTTGTATACTCAGCAAATGGTTGTCTTTACAGGAAATTGTATAGGATAGATGAACAAAGAGACACTCAGAAAAATTCAGAAACTGAAGAATTTTACCCAAAAATTAACCCAGTCTCTTCAAAAAATTAATATCATTTAAAGGGTAGGGGGAAGAGGACTATACAGATTAAAAGTGATTAAAGGGGAAGAATAACTAATTTTGTTGTTTTGTTTTGTTTATTTGAGTTGGAGTCTCACTCTGTCACCCAGACTGGAGTGCAGTGGCCGCTCCTGGCCACCGCAGTCTCGACCTGCTGGGCTCCGGCGATCCTTCCGCCTCAGCCTTCCGAGCAGCCAGAATTACAGGCACGCGCTACCATGCCCGGCTGATTTTCTTTTTTTTTTTTTTTTTTTTTATTGTAGAGATGAGGTCTCACCAAGTTGCCCAGGTGGGTCTCGAACCCGCGGGCTCAGGCAATCCACTCACCTCAGCCTCCCAAGGCACGGGATTACAGGCTGAGCCACTGAGCCCGGCAGAATAACTAATTTAATATAAGATCACTGACTGGATCTGAGTCTGTAAACAAAAAAAGGTAATAAAAGATGTTTTGGGGTCAGGAGCAGTGGCTCACGCCTATAATCCCAGCACTTTGGGAGGCCGAGGTAAGAGGATTGCCTGAGCCCACGGGTTCAAGCCCAGCCCAGGCAACTTGGTAAGACCTCATCTCTACAATAAATCAAAAAATTAGCCAGGCATGGTGGCATGTGCCTGTAGTTCCAGCTACCTGTAAGGCTGAGGCAGAAGGATCGCCTGAGCCCAGCAGGTGGAGGGGAGGCTGCGGTGGCCGTGAGCGTGCCACTGCACTCCAGCCTGGGCGACAGAGTAAGACTCTAACTCAAAACATTAAAATTTAAAAAATTTTAAAAATAAAAATAAATAGGAAAGAAAGGAGTTGCAAGTGAAACCGTAAAAGAAAAGTGCTGGCTGTGTTTCTGAATTGCTGTGAGATGTAGGCTTGGTTTTTTCATGTTTTGTAGAAAGGGGTTAATATCACCTGCTGTCTAACTCAGAGCTGTTCTAAGGACTTGAGTTATTTCCTAATAGGAAAGAGGATGCTCAGCTGAATCTATTGTGACAATATGCCAAGACCTGTACTAAGAGCTCTCAAGCATTAATTCTTGATTCTTACAAGCTTATGAGGCATATTAACTCCATATCACAGGCAGGAAAGTTGAAAACCAGATTAGTTATGTAATCACTTACAGCAGCTGAGGGTCATTCAGCTATTAAAGGGACAAGAAGGGACCTAAATCAAGGTCTGATTCCAATCGTTATGCTATTCCCATGATGCTACTCTGCTCTTTTACTGAGCAGCAAATGGCAGAGAATTCTGTAGCTAGATGAGGTCACTGAAAACACCCCTCCTGGTTCTGCTGCTATTTTGCAGATTAGAGAAATGGGAAACCAATGATAGACAGATTTCCTGACTCCTGACATCATTATTAGTCCCTCTGTCTCATCTTCTCTTGTACCAGCATGTTCTCATTCTTCTATGCATGTTTTGCTCTTAATTTAATAAGATATCTTGGCATTTCATGGTGTTAATTAAAGCAATAAGCCAAGAAGAAAAGGCAATAAAAGGCATCACATGGGTGAGTATTACCTTTCTACACCCATTAAATTGTTTCCTTTTACTTCACTTTCAGAGTTGATTCAAATATACGGCAGTTCTTGGGCTGTTCTGCAGAAATACACATAAAAGTAAGTCCTACATATAGTATTTTTTTGAGTTGGGGTCTCACTCTGTCACCCATGCTAGAGTGCAGTGGTATGATCACAACTCACCACAGCCTTGAACTCCTGGGCTCAAGCCATCCTCCTACCTCAGCCTCTTGAGCCACTAGTACCACAGGCACATGCCGCCCCATCCAGCTAATTTTTCTGATTTTCTGTAGAGATGAGGTCTCACTATGTTGCCTAAGCTTGTCTCAAACTCCTAGGCTCAAGCAATCCTCCTGCCTCGGATCCCAAAGTGCTGGGATTACAAGTGTGAGCCACTGTGCCTGGCTGTGTATTGTTAATTAGTACAATATATGCTCAGCTACTAATTTTCAAATAAGATTTTTATTCAGAGAAAGGAGTATTGCCAAAGAAAATCTGCAGCTCCTTGGCCCATATCAGCAAGTCTGGGAGAAAACCACAGGCCAACAATACTGGGGATGAGAACATACCTTCATCCTCCCCTAATCTAACTTCCACATAATACTCAAGGCCTCTCTCCCACATCTTTTCTTTTTTTTTTTTTTTGAGTTGGAGTCTCACTCTGTCGCCCAGACTGGAGTGCAGTAGCCGCTCCCGGCCACCGCAGCCTTGACCTGCTGAGCTCTGGCGATTCTTCCGCCTCAGCCTTCCAAGTAGCTGGAACTACAGGCGCGCGCTACCACGCCCAGCTAATTTTTTTGATTTATTGTAGAGATGAGGTCTCGTCAAGTTGTCCAGGTGGGTCTTGAACCTGCAGGCTCAGACAATCCACTCACCTCAGCCTCCCAAGGTGTGGGATTACAGGCTGAGCCACCCGAGTCCAGCTCCCACATCTTTTCTAAATGGCTCCTTCCTTATCTGAACAATACAGTGAGGAAGACTCAAGTTACAGTTCCCAGAGGGTGCTAGAACTAGACTAGGTCATTCAACCAACAACCATTAAGCACTTCCTACCACAAGTATTTATTACTTTCTGAGTAAAGGAAAGAATCTTTTCTAAACCCTAAGTGAAAGGATATGGGCCTTTGGTGTATGAGACTAAATCCAGAGAAAAATGAAGTAGACAATCATATGTGCCTGGAGTCATTCTGCTGCAAAACACAGGTGGGCAGGCAGACTCAGGCAGAACAACTGGGTGACTCCAAATCTATGATAATAGCCGGGCTCAGTAGCTCAGCCTATAATCCCATGCCTTGGGAGGCTGAGGTGAGTGGATTGCCTGAGCCCGCGGGTTCGAGACCCGCCCGGGCAACTTGGCAAGACCTCATCTCTACAATAACTCAAAAAAATTGGCCGGGTGTGGTAGTGCACGCCTATAGTTCCAGTTACTTGGAAGGCTGAGGTGGAAGGATCACCGGAGCCCAGTAGGTCGAGGCTGCGGTGGCCGGGAGCAGCCACTGCACTCCAGTCTGGGCGACGGAGTGAGACTCCAACTCAAAAAAAGAAAACAAAACAAAACAAATCTATGATAAAAGATAAGACAGGTCACCACCACAGGTAGCTGGCAACGTCTCATGCACCTCACTGCTGAGAAGCCAGGGGCCTTTTAGTCCTCTTGTTCTCATTTTCTTTCTGTATGTTTGTGTAAGCTGGTTTTTCTAAAGAATCAGCTGTACCACAGGAAATCTAGAAGAGGAAGAGGGAATTCCACAATTCTGAAAAACCAGGCTCTACCCGGATGTGAATAAGACGAACAGAGGAGACAATAAGAGTGCACACTGTGTGATGCAGGTCAACCCAGTGATGGCCAGTGAGACCGTCTGAATTCAGAGGAGGGTAGGGTACAACTGCAGGGCAGTTGAAGGGATGCAATGGAGGTATGTTCCAACACAGGTGATAAACAGGAGGAAAGGAATTCCAGTAAGGACCAGAGCGAGGGCAACGACCAAATGTGGAAGGAAAGAAGGTTGAAAGTTCCAATAGGAGAAGATTGGAGGAGTGAAGTCAGAGAGGCAGACTAAAGCAAGCTGGTGACAGATCTTGAGCAGCACAGTTTCTCTGGAGGAGCCTGATGGGAAAGTGGAGATTTAGAGATTAAGCCAGAGTGGGAGGAGAGGAAATGAGAAGTCAATGGATAGGCAAGGTGGCTACCAATCAGATGGTATACCTGCATTTGAGGATGGGTTACTATATGAATCACTAGAAGGTGAGCTTCATGACAGCAGAGATTTTTGTCACTACTATATTTCCAGGGCTGGCATATGATAAGTGCTCAGTAACTATTTGTTCAATGAATGAAACAGGGATGAATGCAACATCTCAGTCCAAGTGAACTTAACCTGAGCTTAAGTACAGTTGGTTAAGGGCAAATGTTTGTTCCAGAAAGAAGAACTTCAGGTCAGGTGTGGTGGCTCAAGCCTATAATCTCAGCACTTTGGAAGGCCGAGGTGAGTAGATTGCCTAAGCCCACGGGTTCAAGACCAGTCCAGGCAACTTGGCGAGACCTCGTCTGCACAGTAAAATAAAAAAATAAGCCGGGTGTGGTAGTGTGTGCCTGTAGTTCCAGCTACTTGGACGACTGAGGCAGAAGGATCGCCTGAGTCTAGCAGGTGGAGGCTGCAGTGACCGTGAGCATGCCACTGCACCCCAACCTGGGCGACAGTGAGACTCTGACTCAAAAAAAAACAAAAAAAACAAACAAAAAGAAGAAAGAACGTCTTCAATCACTAACACTTGTGGGTAAATCACTCACTGATGAAGAACACGAGTCATCCTTCATCAGCTTCTGGTGAGTTAGCACTCTGGCCTCCAAAACACAGATTAACTCATTTGCAATCACTGATGTGACTGTACATCACTCCAAATTCTGTTTCTGAGTAATATATATGCGACTTATAATCCAAATAAAAATACAAAGTATGGAATGCTAGTCAGAGTGGTGTCTGAGGAAAATACTGGATAGATCTGTAACTTTCAACTGTATTGTGAAAAAGTTGACAATTTAGAAAAGACCATTTCACTTGTGCTTAATGACAGAAGTTTGTGGCAACCAGCTTCAAATTTTTAAAAAATTTTCACTCGCAATCAGTATTAGAAAAATGAAAAATTTGCTGATCACAAATGTGTTAAGAAGGTACAGGGCCAGCAGCACTTCCTCACTAAAAAATCATATAGGTCCAATATGTCAACCTAAAGTTTGGCACTGTAGTTCAAAACCAGCTTGCTCTTTTCCTTGCTATTTCACATTATCCCATAATGGAAGGCATGTCCATCAGGAGTGAAAATCAGTACTAACCACCATAAAAATTTTGTCAAAAGCCAAGTCCTCTCAAAGAAAGAAACCCTTTATCTGTCTAGAAAACTATTCATTCTTGAAAAACCATCCCTGGCATGCCTTTCCTCATGGCCCCTCTTTAGGCTGGTACTTTGGGAATCTGCAAATATTTTCATAGTTACACTAATGTCATCACTTTGATTTTTCAATTTCCTCTACTTGACTATGAATTCCTTGAAAAAAATATTGTCTCTTATTTGTTTTTATTATCAGAACTCAGCATAGTGCTTAACAGGTTGACATAAACAGAGCCAATTTTTACCCTACTATCCTAAATTGAATTCTACCCCTAAGCTGCAAGTCACTGGTAGAAGTTCCCACAGCTCAGTGCAAGGATAGAGGACACGGATACCAGTGGCAGAAGGCAGAGCAGGGGCTCTAAAGTTAGGGTAGGAGATCCAGATCAGGAAGAGTTCCCAAGCTGCAGTGGTGTCTGCAGTCTCCTCCATTTTCTAGGAAGAGAATTGTTTCTAGAATATCAGATACCACCTCAGGCTAAATGGTTAATGAGCAACTCCTCTTATGGAGGTCCAGGTGCGGCCAGGGAAATCATTGCTCACGTATTACCTTGTATGCTAGGCATGAATGACCAGAGCAGCAAAGGCTAACAAACAAAAAAATCTGCTAGGAGTTTCTGGGCTAAGATTTTATCCACTGGATTACCATTGGATCACCATCTCTAAATTCCCTCTCAACTGTTATTCAATCATTTGAGAAACATGTTTCTGACTGCCAACTATATGGAGGGTACTCTGCTATGCTATAAAGAACACAGAAATGTCTCTCAGGTAACTTAAAATTGAATAGGGGAGGTAAAAACATAGCACACATAACTGTCGCCAGGGAAAAGGTGAAGAAAGGGAAATTTCAGAGAAGGAAAAGATTAATCTAGATAAAAGGATTAAAGAAGGCTGTGGAAAAAGAGCTTAAGCTACCTTGAAAGGTGGACAGAACCAATTCACAGAGATTAAAGAAGGGCCCCATCACCACCCCACAGGGCAAAAAGGAGAACTCTTCTAGGCATAAGGAATTCTACGACCAAAGATACAGAAGAGGGAACACACAGAGTATGGTAAAGGAACAGCAAGTGGCTGTGAACAGAACCTGAGATAACTGTATGAGAAGCACATAATGGATCAAGTACATAATAGGACCTCAATAAATAATGGAAGAACTGGGCTAAGTCAGAAAGAACTCTGAATGGGAAACTAAAGATACTGATTTTATTCTGTAAAATAGAAAGCAGGAGTTTTGTTGTATTTTATTTAAAAAATCATCCAAGTGTACTGTATTTGTATGAAAGAGCAGATGGAGAAGAGAGCGAAGTGTGGAGAAGAGCTAACAAAATCCTGGAATTTTAAAGCAATTAATCTAATTCCCTGGTTTTATGGATGAGGAGAAAGAGGCCCAAGCAGGCTAAGCCCTGGACTCAAAGAAACACAGGCAAAAAGTGTCTGAACTAAGGCAGTGGTGGTGTGAAAAGAAGAGCAGAGACAGCTTCTTGGGAAATTACTTCTAAACCAATTTACTTTTTCCTATTTATTTTCTCAAGCACCCCAATGAGTGGTGCACCACCTAAATCGTATGGGGCTTACTCTGGCAGCTGCTGTGCTAACTCACAAGGCCCCCACTTGCAAGAGCCTCCTGGTTTTTCCATTTCACTTCTGCTTTGGCCCTCAATGCTACCAGGGGCCCTGCCCAAAGCAGCAGACGTCTCAGAGGGCACCTGCTGCTCAATCACCATACCTGATCTCTCCACAGAGGTTCCCTGCCTCCGTCAATGCCAAAGTTGCCCGCCTGCTCTGGAATGACTAAGGAGGTTTCCCCGAGAGCTACAATACTGTTGATGCCTTCCAGTCAGCCACAGAAAGCAGTAATCCGCCTAAAAACTCCATGGAATTGTATATTTGGGGTCAAAGAGGTTCCAAAATAGGATTCTTCTGAGGAGACCATACAGAATTGCAGCAACTGGCAGAGAAACCCCCACCGCAGGGGTCGGCCAACTCCCCAGGTCACCCGGGCTCCCGTCTGAAACACACTCTGCGCTATCCTCCGCACCTGTCCGGGTCGGGCCGTGAGCTTGACAGCGCACCGAGGGCCGGGCCCAGTCGCTGAGTCGGCTCGATCAGGGCCGCCCACCGCTCCACCGCGGGGCGGTCCTGGGATGGAGGAGGGGCGGGGCAGACTGGGTCCCAAGTGTCACACGGAGGAAGTGTGGTGCCTCAGTGGGAACTGCGGATGACTCTGGGCAGAAGTCGGGAAGCGAGTTCCAACGAGGATGCGGTGCTAGCCCGGAGCGAGCGGGGAGGGAAAGAATGGTTTGCGGGCGCAGGGGTGTGGGCCAGGCTGAGGAAAACCGGCGAAGGCCCCTCCTGGCCTCACCAGACCTCGCGACGGGGCCCGGGGAGGTGATAGGCGCGCAGGGGCGTCACGCGCTGACTGACGACGGAGATACGCGGCGGATGAAGGGAAGGTGGGAGGCAAGCTCACCTTCTTCACGGCTGGCTGGAAGTGGAAGTCACCGGCCTCCTTCAGGTCCAGCCAGATCATGGGCATGCGGGGCACGGCCTCCATGGCGGCTGGCGCCAGCCGGCCACCCGGCCGCTCCCCTAGTTGCTCCAGCTGCTGGCTAAGCCGCGCGCACAGCCCCGCCCCTCCGCGCCGGAAGTCACTCATCACGAGGTTCAGAAAAATGCCGCGCTGCCTGCTGGGAGATGCAGTCGCCGCCCGCCGCAGTCTTACACACAGGCTCGGTCTCCCGTGCGCATGTTCAGTCCCCTTCGCGCGGAGGGAGTGGGGAAGGGAAAGCGCCAGCCCGCAGCGAAAGGGTTTCTGGGAATAGTAGTCTTCCTCTGCTAAGCAGCGAGATATGGCGTAAACTCATTTCCTCCTCCCGGGGCGGAGCTGCCGGCCCGGCTTGCGGCGCTCCTCCCTCCGAGGAAGGGCTTTAGAGAATTCAGCTGTGAACTGTAGGCTTAAGTATTGTCAAGGGCCGTGAGGGAGTGGGACAGGTGTTGTAGAAATAACGTGGCAGGCGGGCGGGCAGTCGAGCCGCCCGGAAGAGGTGACGTGAAACAGCCCTGAAGGGGGGTTGAGGAGGCGCAGGGCCCGAGGGAGTCGGGGCTAAGAAGAGAGCGAGGGGTTTCATTCCAAGTGCCGCGAAAGCTTTGGCGCTTTGGAAAAGAGAGTGTCTAGTCGCCTCCCACCTTCCGCCGCGTCTCCCTGTGGTCTGCACACTCATCCAGGCTGGAAGACCGAGCACTGCCTAAGAGAGATGGCCACGTCCACTGGTGGTGAAGGGAAGGAGTGCCTGCATGGAGTGTAGAAAGGAGTAGAAAGGCGGCCTAGAGTCAGGCGGGTAGACGGGATGGGCGAACATACCCGGCCACGTGAGTTCCTGGGGACGCCCAGGTTGCCACGGATGGAGAACACCTGTTGCATCTGGAGAGGAACCTGTAGAGCAGGAACTTTAAAATCATATGTATAGTATTACCTGGTTTTGGAAACAAATAATGATGGTCTGGAGATAGTGAAATGGTGTGCAGAAGTGGAAGCGGGGAGATCAGCGAGGAGTCTTTTGTAGTCTTGCAGGAGACAGGTGATCGTGGCTTGGAGTGGAGGGAGATAAGGAAATGAGGACGCAAAGATAACTTTGAGAAATATTTGAGGAATATTTTGGAGACAAAAGTATCAGGACTCGGGGTGGATGGATGTAAGGGAATGAGGACGTCAAAGATGATTTCCAAGTGGCTGGTTTGTGTACTGTAGCTGGGTGACTGCCGGGCTGTTTACTGATAGGAGAAAACGGAAAGAGCAAAGGTTCAGGTCTGTGTGTTATGCTGGAGATCGATGGCTTTGAGTCTTCAAGATGGAATGTGGAGACTATGGGATGTAGGATCTGGGCTCATAAAACAGTCTTTATACACAAGGTAGGGCCCAGGTTCCCTTTGCAAAGCCTTTCAAGACTCAGTCAAGGACCTGTTTTTATGCCAGAATGAAATGAAAGTGCACCAGTGTTCATAGCAGCAATATTCGCAATAGCCAAAAGGTGGAAGAAACCCAGGGCTCCATTGATGGATGGATGAATGAATAAAGATGTGGTATGAACATACATAGAATATTACTGAGCCTTAAAAATAAATGAAATTCTGACACATGCTGCAACATGGATGAACCTTGAAGACACTAGGCTAAGTGAAATAAACCAGTCACAAAAGGGCAAATACTGTATTCTACTTATTTGAGGTATTTAGTGTAGTCACATTTACAGTGGTAGGCAGTAGAATGGTAATTGCCAGGGGCTGGGAGAGGGGGAAATGGGGCTATTGTTTGATGGATACAGAGTTTCAGTATGGGAGGATGAAAAAGTACTGGAGATGGATGGTGGTGATGTGGCTACACAACAGTGTGAATGTACTTAATGCCACTGAACTGAACACTTAAAAATAGTTAAAATTGTAAACTTTAAAACAAAAAAAAATAATATGCAATAAAAATAAAAGGAAGATATGAGACTTGTAGGTAATTTTTCTTAAGGAAAAAATAATAATTTACCAGCATGTCAAAAGAGGTTGTTTCTGGAAGACCATCTTGAGGTCGCCTGGTCAGGGATGGATGAATTTAGGGTTTGGTCCAGAGCAGGAGGGTGGGGTGGCAGAGAGGACCATCATAGTATCACTTAACAAGGAAGGACGGTATCAACTTACTAACTGACAGCCCAGCCCTCAAACATGAAGCCAGCAAGTGGCCAAGATTAAGCAGCTGAGGGTCAGTATGGGTTAGGACAGGAAGAGACAGAGGCAAGGGAGAAGTAGGAAACCCTAAGTTTGATCAGGCAAGACAGAGAAGACCTATAGAGGTGAGCATTTCAGGTGGGTGGACCTGCAGGTGTCAAGAGGAGCTCTGACCAGCCTCCACTCAAAGGAACCAGGCAGATGGATCCCTACCTTATGAGTGTTCTAGAGTGACAGCTTTGGTCCTACCATCTCTTCTCTCTCCTCTGTGGAATGAGAACATCTTGGCCCCACATGGTGTTTCTGGCGTTGAACTACAACAACAGACAACATGCTCTCTGAGTTCCAGGGTGTATTCGTTTGCTAGAGTTGCCATAAGAAAGCACCACATACTAAGTGGCTTAAACAACAGAAATTTGCTGGTGTCGATGGCTGACGCCTGTAATCCCAGCACCTTGGGAGGCCAAGGTGGGAAGATGGCTTGAGCCTAGGGGTTCGAGACCAACTTGAGCAACATAGGGAGACCTCATCTCTATAAAAATAAAAAGTAGGCCGGGCGTGGTGGCTCAAGCCTGTAATCCCAGCAATTTGAGAGGCTGAGGCGAGAGGATTCAAGACCAGCCTGGGCAACATGGTGAGACCTTGTCTCTACAATAAATCAAAAAATTAGCCAGGCATGGTAGCACATGCCTGTAGTTCTTGCTACTTGGAAGTCTGAGGTGGAAGGATTGCCAGAGCCCAGCAGGTCTACGCTGGGGTGGCCATGAACATGCCAATGTACTCCAGCCTGGACGACGGAGTAAGACTCCAACTCAAAAATAAAAATAAAAAATAATGTATTTCCTCATAATTCTGTAAGCTAGAAGTCTAAGGTCAAGGTATCAGAGTTAGTTTCTTCTGAGGACTCTCTCCTTGACTTGTTGATGGCCATCTTCTCTCTGTATCTTCATATAGTGACCTTATCCCCAAATAGAGTGACATTCTAAGGCACTGGAGGTTAGGATGTAAACATATGAATTGGGGAGGGGCTAGGGGGACACATTTCAACCCATAACACAGGGTCACGTTGGCATAAAGGGCTATTGGTGTGAAAGGCATCAAAGGCCAGGCATGGTGGGTGACCCATGCCTATATTCCCAGCACTTTAGGAGGCCAAGGTGAGAGGATTGCCTGAACCCACAAGTTCGAGACCAGTCTGGGCAACTTGGCAAGACCTCATCTCTACAATTAAAAAAAAAAAATTAGCTGGATGCTAAAAAAAATTAGCATGCCTGTGGTTCCAGGTATTTGGAAGGCTGAGGCAGAAGTATTGCCTGAACCCAACAGGTTGAGGCTGCGGTAGCCATGAGTATGCCGCTGCACTCCAGCCTGGGGGACAGGTGAGACTCTGACTCAAAAAAAAAAAAGCATCAATGACCAAGAGGCCTTTCACAGTCCTTGAATGCTTCGGTCATGGGGTGGGGATGGGCCAATGGAAGTAAGACAGCAGGAAGGAATTAGCTTTCTCTGTTAACTTTTTACTGAACTATCTAACATATATACCAAAAAAAAAAAAATGCTCAAAATAGAAGTGTACTCCTTGATTTCTTTCTTTCTTTCTTTTCTTTTCTTTTCTTTTTTTTTTTGAGTCTCTCTCTCTGTTGCCCAGGCTGGAGTGCAGTGGCACACTCACAGCCACCACAGCCTTCACCTGAAAGACTCAGACAACCTTCCCTTCCATTTCATCCTTCCATGTAGCTGGTACCACAGGCATGAACCACCATGCCCAGCTAATTTTTTTACTTATTGTAGAGATGAGGTCTTGCCATGTTGCTCAAACAACTAAAGATACTGATTTTATTCTGTAAAATGAGCTCAAACCTCTGAGCTCATTCAATCCTTTTGCCTCCCAAAGTGCTGGGATTACAGCCATGAGCCACCGCACCTGGCCTGCTGGAAAGGATTTCTTAAACAAAATATAAAAAGCACTAGCAATGAAGGATGATCAATAAAGTAAACTTAATTTGAGTTAAGAAATTCTGATTGCCTGAGCCCAGGGGTTCAAGACCAGCCTGGGCAAACTGGTGAGACCTTGTCTCTACAATAAATCAAAAAATTAGCCGGGCATGGTGGTGTGTGCCTGTAGTTGGAAAGCTGAGGTGGAAGGATAGCCTGAGCCCAGCAGGTCAAGGCTGTAGTGGCTGTGAGCATGCCACTGCATTGCAATCTGGGCGACAGAGTGAGACTTGAACTAAAAAAAAAAAAAAAAAGAATTTCTGTTGAGCAAAAGGTAACAAAACACAGGAGCCAGCTTGAAGTGACTCCCATCTGCCAAATCTGGGACAATTTGAGCATCAAACTAAAATAAGAATAGTAAGGGATTATAACCTACTGAATTAAAAAAACATGAATTTACATGGGTGTTAAATAAATAATTAAGAGAGAAGAGGGAAAACTCTTCTTTACAGTAGAAAGCCAACTAATATATGTACAAAGAAGGATGAAATTAGAAAACCCCTAATCCCTATTTGGCAACCATATTAATATCTCAGGCAAAATGATCAATGGATATAAAAATTAGTGGACTTGAGAAGTAAAGTAACAGGGTAATTACACAGTCATAGTATCTCCCTACTAGATATTTATTAATTACAAAGGGAAAAATAGTAACTTTATATGAGAAATTCGGCAGACCTCTCTTTAACAAAGTGATGAAATATTTAATATCACCATGAATGAGAGAAATGTACCTCCTGATATGATGCTCTGAGGATACAGCACCAAAAATGCATAACCTTAACCTAATTGTGAAGAAACATCAGACAAACCCAAACTGAAGGCTATTACATGAAATGACTGGTCTATAATCTCCAAAAATATCAGTCCTATGAAACATACATATTGTTCCAGATTAAAGAATACTATAGAAATGTAAAGGTATATAATTCATGATACGAGGGGGACCTTAAAAAACCCCAGAATTTATAAAAAGTTGTGCATTTATTCTTATATGTTTAAATTTCAGTCACCTTCAAAGTACTTTCCATTTGATGCAATAAACCTGTCAAGATGCTTTTTCCACTGCTCAAAAGTTTTTGAACGCGTCAATTTTTATGCCTTTTCATGCTTCTGCTGTTTTCTGTTTCATCTCTTTCCCATCAGCAAAACATTTCTTTTTGAGGACTTTTTTCATCCAGTGAAGCAAAAAGAAGTCTTGCTCAGGAAAAGATGGGGTGAATAGGGAGCGTGGGGCACCGGGGTCATGCTGTTTTATTTTCCCCCTCGTATGATATTTTCTTTTGCTCCAAAGGATATTACTAGGACAATTGGTGGAATCTGAATAAGGTTTGTATATTAGATAATGTTAGCATATCAATGTCAATTTCCTATTTTGATAATTGTTCAGTAGTGATGTCTACTGTAGTAACCAGTGTTCTCCAGAGGGACAGCTCCACTATGATAATATGTATATGTAAAAGGGAATTTATTAGGGAGGACTGGCTCACACAATTACCAGGCAAAGTCTCACCACAGGTCATCTCCAAGCTGGGCAATGAGAAAAGTGGTAGTGGGCGCAGCACGAGTTCCAAAGCCTCAAAACCAGGGAAGCCGACGCTGCAGCCCTGTATCTGAAGCCACAGGCTGAAGAGCTCCCAGGATGCTGCTGGTGCAAGACCCAGACTCCAAAGGCCAAAGAATCTGGAATGTGATGTTCAAGGGCAAGAGGAGAGGAAGCAAAGCATCTTGCCAAGGGAGGAAGAAAGAGAGTGGGAGGAAACTCAGCAAGCTACTTATCCCCCTTCTCCCTCATGCTTTGTTGTAGCTGCACTGGCAACTGATTGGATGGAACCCTCCCACATTGAGGGTGGGCCTTCCTCTCCCAGCTCACAGACCCTTATATCAGTCTCCTCTGGAAACACACTGACAGGACACCCAGAAACAGTGCTTCACTAGCCATCTAAGCATCCCTCAATCTAGTTAACACCTAATATTAACCATCACAGTTACACAGAGGAGAATGTTTTTGTTTTTAGGAAATATACACTGAAGTATTTAGAAGTCAAAGGTAATATTCCATCCCTTACTAGTGGCTTAGGGTTCAGGAAGGCGGGGGAAGGAATGCGTGTGTATATGGGAGGACGGTGGAGAGAGAGAGAGAGACAGAGAGACACAAAGGTAAAATGTTAACATTTGGGGAACTGGGGTGAAAAGGGTATGAAGGAATTTTTGCATTATTCATGTAACTTTTCCATGTAAGTCTGAAATTATGTCAAAATAAAAAGTTGAAAGAAAAGCAAGCCAGGCATGGTGGCTCAAGCCTATAATCCAAGCACTTTGAGAGGCCGAGGTGAGTGGATTGCCTGAGCCCGTGGGTTGGAGACCAGCCCAGGCAACTTGGCGAGACCTCGTCTCTACAATAAATCAAAAACTGGCTGGGCGTGGTAGCGCACACCTGTAGTTCCAGCTACTTGGAAGGTTGAGTTGGAAGGGATCACCTGAGCCCAGTAGGTCGAGGCCGGGGTGGCAGTGGGCGTGCCACTGCACTCCAGCCTGGGCAATGGAGTGAGACTCCAATTCAAAAAAAAAAAAAGAAAAGCAAGACACTATAAAGAAAGTGAACAGATAAGACCCAATTGAGAGAAGATATCTGTGAGACACAACCTACAGAGAATCACCGCCTGGAAGATATAAAGAATCCTCATGAGTTCTCAAGAAGAACAAATAAGTCACACAATCCTGACTTGCACCCCACAACTTTAAAATTAAGTTAAATTAAATTTTAAAAAAGAAGAAAAGGGCAACCCCCTCGGATTCCCTCCCATGTTGGGAGCTTTTCTGCCCTCTCAATAAATCCTGCTTTCTGAAGAAGGAGGAGGAGGAGGAGGAGGGGGAGGGGAAGGAAGAAAGTTCTCAAATGAGTAAATTTTCATCTTAAGAAATTAGAAAAGGAAGAGAAAAATAAACCAAAGCAAGCAGAAGGAAGGTAATAACAACTGTAAGAACAGTAACAGTATAAAAACAAAAACAATAGAGAAAAACAACAAAACCAAAAGCTGGCTTTTGAAAAAAAAATAAAATAAATAAATACCTAGCCAGTCTGATAAAGAAAAAAAAAAAGAAGACACAAGTTGCCAATGTCAGAAGTAAATAGAAGCTATCACTAAAGACGTCACAAGCATAAAAAGAATAATAAAAGAATAAACAACAACAAAAAAAGACAACCCAATGGAAAAATGGACAAAAAAGGAAAAAAGAAAGAAAGAAAAAAAAGGGCACACAGCTTGGATGGGAATTTGCAGAAACAACCAAAATCACATAGAAAGATGACCAACCTCATCAGTAACCAGAGAAATGCAAACCCCAAGTACACTGAAATGCCACTTTCTATTCATCAGACTGACGAGTATACATCAGTCAATAATAAGCGTTGGTAAGGATGTAGACTGACAGGAACCCTTGTCTGCTGCAGATGGAGCTGTAAATGGTGACACCACTTTGAAATACTGGCCTTATCTAGTCAAATTGACTCTATGGACTCCTGTTATCCAGCAGTTCCACTGCTGGGTGTCTATACCCTGGGAAGACAGACTCCTGCACACAGCATCAGGAGCTGCGTCCAGAAAGAGTGGTTATAGTCACCCAAACAGAAAATATGGAGTCCTCCCTTGCTGCCACCTTCTTTGGATGAGAATCTAGAAACAGTGCATTACAGGTGGGGAAACTGAGGCATGCAAAGGGAAAGGGGCTGTCCAAAACACCATATGGACTCTGAGGGAGAGCAAGAGGAGAGATATGGTGTGGCAGGAGAAGGGACAGGAGGAAAAGGGAGGAAGGGGAAGAGGGGAACAAAAGGAGTGCTCTGGTCTCAGACCTGGTAGAATGGAGGCCATAGCAGGAAGCATCCCTGTCATAGTCCTTTCCTCCAACCACAGATCATGTTTCTTTCTTTCTATCTTTCTTTTTTTTTTTTGAGTCAGAGTCTCACTCTGTCACCCAGGCTGGAGTGCAGTGGCACGCTCACAGCCATCACAGACAGCCTCAACCTGCTGGGTTCAGGCAATCCTGCTTTAGCCTTCCCAAGTAGCTGCCACCATGCCCAGCTAATTTTTTTATTTATTATAGAGATGAAGTCTCACCAAGTTGCCCAGGCTTGTCTCAAACCCATGGGTTCAGGCAGTCTTCTCACCTCTGCCTCCCAAAGTGCTGGGATTACAGCTCCAGAAGGAGACTGGTGCAGTCCCTTCCCACTGGCCTAGAAAGCAAGGGGGACCTGTCCCATCAGAGCAGCAAAGGAGAGATTGCTCAGTGATGCAGCACTCTTCCTCTCTCCAGAAGGTCCTTGGCCCTCCAGGAAGCCTCGGAACATTGGGCACTTTCTCCCTAGAAAAGGATCCTACACACCGCATTTGCAAATAAGCCAGAAGGTTGGCAGCCTCAGTTCCATCCACAAAACCCCTCCCTGGCTTCCGGGGGCTCACTTGGCCAGCAGATGGCGCCAAGGCCACAGTGTTGTCACCACACAACCACAATTCTGGGGGGGCCCTTGGCTACACAAAAGCCCAGCAGAATATTTAAATTTATGTGTTTTTTGCTCAGGACCAGCTTTAGTTCTTATGCAAGGGACCTTCTTGTACCCCTGTCTGTGAATGGAAAGGGAGCACCAAAGAATTTATTTAGGCCATTGATAGGGCTTCCAGGCTACGTGAGGCCTTCAGGATTGACCAAGCACACCCTCCCAGATTGCCTGGTACCAGGCAGTGAGCAGTAGCACAGCCTAACGTGGCAACATTTTGAGACATCCTGGCCTTTGCTGTGAGCCCCTGCAGGCTGAGCAGAAATCCCTTGGAAGTGCCAAACTCACTGGATCAGCTTGGGGTCACCTGTGGGACTCTCAGATGCAGGAAGTGGACCTCCCCTGCAAGGGATAAGTTCTTCACCTTCAGGATGCAAGAGATCCCATATGGCTGGGTGGTTCCGCTCCACAAGTATGCAGGGCCTTCCTAGCCAAGGTCTCTGTGTTTCTGGGTAGCAAAGAAACTTGTGTCCATAGTGCTGGTTTTTGGAATGTCAGATGTGAGACCCAATGGGACTAAAGTGGCCAGAGCCACTTTCTCCACCCCACTGGACTTGTGCAGGCCACTTGGGCAAGGATTCTCGGAATCTGTGCCCACCTCCCGACCCCCATTACTGCAATGAGGAGCTGAAGCCTCAGAAGGGGAGGGGCTTACACAAGAGCCCACCGGGGTTCCTTCTTCACAGTTTTGCAGCCCTTGTGAAAGCTTTATGCTCCAACTGTCTCCTCAAGAAAGGTGTGAGAGCTTTGGGGACATCCAGAAGGAGCAGCAGCTCACAACAGCCTGCAGTGCCGGCTCTGGGCAGACTAGATGGGAATACTTGTGGAGCGGAACCACCCAGCCATATGGGATCTCTTGCATCCTGAAGGTGAAGAACTTATCCCTTGCAGGGGAGGTCCACTTCCTGCTCCCTGCCACCCCAACCTCAGGCCCCAGGGTTGAGTCACATGCTGGGTGGGGCTTGGAGAAAGCTCTTGCTGGACACCTGGAATCCTGCTTACCTTCAGCAGCTCAGCTCCCAGCAGCCAGACCAGGACCAGACCACAGCCCCTCCTCTGAAAGCAGAGCAGTCTGGCAGATGACACTACCCTGGGGTGGAATCCCAACACTTCTACTTGCCAGCTCTGTGCCTGGGCCCAGTTCTTAACCTTCTGTGCCTCAGTTTTCTCATCTGCAAAGTCGAGTTAATGGTAGTCCCCTTGTCCATGCCTCACAGGGGTAAGATCTCTGTGCTTGATAAGGGTCTCACCTGAATCTCTGCACCATCATCGTAGCAAGACACCACACCTGAGGCTGCTTCTGCCTCACACGCTAGCCTAGGTCCTCCTCCCACATTAGCTTTTTCTCTGCTTTACAGATGAGGAAACTGAATCCAGAGAAATTGACTAAGGAGCAGTGGGGGAACTGGCAGAGGTGAGATTTAAACCCAGGACTGTGGAGCCCTGAAACTGAGGAGGGGCTCACACAAGCTGTACCTTAAAGCTGCTCTGGGTTGATTATCAAGCACAAGTGATGGAAGGATTTTTATGTAGCTATAATAGAGTTTGATCATTTGAACTCATACTTTATTTATTTATTTATTTATTTATTTTTAATTTTTTTTAGTTGGAGTCTCACTCTGTTGCCCAGACTGGAATGCAGTGTCACGCTTACAGCCACTGCAGCCTTGACCTGCTGGGCTCAGGCAATCCTGCCTCAGTCTTCCGGGTTGCTGGACTACAGATGTGCACCACCATGCCTGGCTAATTTTTTGATTCATTGTAGGGGTGAGGTCTTGCCAAGTTGCCCAGGCTGGTCTCGAACCCCTGGGCTCAGGCAGTCCTCTCACCTCAGCTTCCCAAAGTGCTAGGATTATAGGCATGAACCACCACGCCTGGCTGGCATTAGATTTTCATGGAAATGTGAACCCTTTTGTGAACTGCACATGTGAGGGATCTAGGTTGCGCTCCTTATGAGAATTTAATGCCTGACGATCTGAGGTGGAGCTGAGGCAGTGTGCTAGTGCCAGGGAACGGCTGCAAATACAGATTAACATTAGCAGTGAGGTTTGACTGCACATCCCTCCATCCCACACCCCCAGCCCTGTTTCGTGGGAAAATCGTCTTCTACAAAACCGGTCCCTGATGCCAAAAAGGTTGGGGACTGCTGATGTAGGCTACAGGGTTTGGTCCCCACTCCTCTCTACTGGATACCTGAATCCTACTTTTTTTTGGCAAATTGGGGTGGCAAATAACAGAAAAGCCCACTCAAACTAGCTTAAACAGTAAACTCGAGACCTGTCTCTATTCAGGCAAGGAGTGACCCAGAAGCTCAGTAACATCAGTAAGAATCTGCCTCTTACTTTATTTCTCCCCTTGCCTTCTGTGGTGCTGATCTCAATTTAAGGGTTGCCCACCTTACATCCTAAGACGTCTTCTTTGTCACATCTAGTCATGCTCATTTGTTTACTTCCAGAAAGGAAATGTCTTGTATTTCTACCAAAAGTTTTGAGATGCATTTTAACTGCACTAGCTTAATCTCATACACACCATGAACCAATCATTAATAACGGAGGTAAGGAGATGGAAGGCACTGGTAGACTTAGAATAAGCCCACCTAGTCTAACCCTCCCAGGACCATGCACATCGTCAAAAGGAAATCAGAGCCTGATTGGAAGGGAAAAAGGGTAGGGGAAATGGATTCTGGAGGGGACACGCATCAAACGGTCCCTATAGCCGCCTACAATTTTTCTGCCAATCGGTTGTCCAGACGTGGATCGATGTCTCCCCAGCTGCCTCTGCCATGGTGGACTGCATCTGTTGTCAGGAGGCCCTTCTTTTTTTGTTTGTTTGTTTTTTGAGTTGGAGTCTCACTCTGTCACCCAGACTGGAGTGCAGTGGCACGCTCCCGGGCACCGCAGCCTCGACCTGCTGGGCTCCGGCGATCCTTCCACCTCAGCCTTCCAAGTAGCTGGAACTACAGGCGCGCGCTACCACGCCCTGCTAATTTTTTTTTTGATTTATTGTAGAGATGAGGTCTCGCCAAGTTGCCCAGGTGGGTCTCAAACCCGCGGGCTCAGACAATTCACTCACCTCAGCCTCCCAAAGTGCTGGGATTACAGGCTGAGCCACCGAGCCCGGCCAGGAGGCCCTTCTTTTTAACAAGTCTTCCCCCGAGAATCAATCTTTGGTTCTGGCTTCATCCTCTGAGGCCACAAGAACAATCTGGTTTTCTTGTTTGTGGCAGACTTTCAGAGACAGAGTAAGAATCAGGGTCTCCTGTTGCTCCTCCCCTCCAGGTAAATCTTCCCAGTTTTCCATGATTCTACATGAGACTTGACTGTGTAATTTGGACAAGGTTTCTAACTTTTACAGACTTCACTTTCCTGGGGAAAATCTAAGCTTCTCAAACTGGTGGGGAGCTGTGTTTTGGGAGTCTGAAAAGTCCCTGAACAAACACACTATAGCAACAAAAGCCTTGATTTTACTGGTGATCCCCCCACACACACACACCATGGACATACAAAACATGGACAACTAAGCCGGACACAGTGGTTCACACCTAGAATCCCAGCACTTTGGGAGGCCGAGGCAAGAGGATGGCCTGAGCCTAGGAGTTTGAGACCAGCCTGGGCAACTTGGTGGGACCTCATCTCTACAATAAATTAACCAGTCATGGTGATGTGCCTGTGGTTCCAGCTACTTGGAAGGCTGAGGTGGAAGGATTGCCTGAGCCCAGCAGGTCAAGGCTGTGGTGGCTGTGAGCATGCCACTGCACTCCAGCCTGGGCAACAGAGGGAGACTCCAACTAAAATAAAAGCCAATTAAAAAAAACAACAACAAACAGTTACGGACAACTAAACAATATAAAGGACAAATAATCCAATGTAAACATGTGCAAAGGACGTGAATAGACATTTATCTAAAAGAGATATATAAATGGAAAATAAGCACATGAAAAGATACTCAAAATCATTAGCTATTAGGAAAATGCAAATCAAAGCCACAATGATATATCACTTTGCACACACTGGATGGCTGTAATAAAAGAGAGAGACAAGCGTTGGCAAGGATGTGGGAATCTTGGAACCTTCACAGATTGCTGGTGGAAATGTAAAATGGTACAGCCTCTTTGGGAAACAACTTGGCAGTTCCTCAAAAAGTTAAACATAGAGTTACCAACCACATAACCCAGAAATTCCACTCCTAGGCATGGTATTTCAAGAAAATTGAAAACGTATTTCCACACAAAAACTTATATGTAAATACTCATAGCAGTATTATTTGTAATAGCCCAAACACGGAAACAACCCAAATGTCTCTCAATGAACGAATGGACACTTAAAATGTGGAATATCCATACAATGGAATACTGTTCAGCCATAAAAAGGAATGAACTGTTGACACATAGATGATATAACATAGATATAACATAGATGAACCTTGAAAATGCTATGCTAAGTGAAAGAGGGCAGACACAAAATGCCACAGATTAATATGATTCAATTTTTTTTTTGAGTTGGAGTCTCACTCTGTCGCCCAGACTGGAGTGCAGTGGCTGCTTCCGGCCACCGCAGCCTCGACCTGCTGGGCTCCGGCGATCCTTCCGCCTCAGCCTTTCAAGTAGCTGGAACTACAGGCGTGCGCTACCACACCTGGCTAATTTTTTTGATTTATTGTAGAGATGAGGTCTCGCCAAGTTGCCCAGGCAGGTCTCGAACCCGCGGGCTCAGGCAATCCACTCACCTCGGCCTCCCAAAGCGCAGGATTACAGGCTGAGCCACCGAGCCCGGCAATATGATTCTATTTACAGGAAGTGTCCTAAATAGGCAAATCCATAAAGACAGAGAGCAGATTAGTGGTTGCCAGAGGTGAGGGGAGGGAAAAGTGGGAAGTGACTGTTAAGGGGTACAAAGTTTCTTTTTGGGGTGATGACAATGTTCTGAATTATATACTTTAAAAGGATGAACTTTATGACATATAACTTTATCTCAATAAAAAGAGTTTCACTGAACTTAAAAAAAAAAAAACTGTGGGCATGGTGGCTCACACCTGTATTCTCACATGAGACAGGAGGATCACTTAAAGCCAGAAGTTTGAGGTTGTGAGCTACGATTGCACCATCACACTACTGCCTGGGCAGCATAGAGAGACCCTGTTTTTTGTTTTGTTTTATTTTTTTTAATTTATTTATTTTTTATTTTAGTTGGAGTCTCACTCTGTCGCCCAGATCGGAGTGCAGTGGCACACTCCCGGCCACCGCAGCCTTGACCTGCTGGGCTCCGGCGATCCTTCCGTCTCAGCCTTTCAAGTAGCCAGAACTACAAGTGCATGCTACCACGCCCAGCTAATTTTTGATTTATTGTAGAGATGAGGTCTCGCCAAGTTGCTCAGGCTGGTCTCGGACCTGCAAGCTCAGACAATCCACTCACCTCAGCCTCCCAAAGCGTGGGATTACAGGCTGAGCCACCGAGCCTGGCTGTTTTATTTGTTTTAAAGTCAGTTGCAGGTGTATTGTATTAATAATAAAATGCAGACTTCATGTGGGTATTTAAAAACTACTTTTTTTGTTTTTGTAAAACTGGAAGTTGTTAAAAAATATTTCAAATGATAAAGAAAAGTTAAAAGAAGAAGTGCAGCAATAATCATTATTAAATTTTAGGGAACATCCTTTCAGACATCTTGCTGATGATACTGTCACAGATGTTGATAAATGCACAATTTTATATTCAAGAAGTTATGCCTTATATTGGGGGTCGTGTTGGCACGTTATCTTCCTTGGTCTGTGCAATCTCCCTCTCTGCTTTTATTTTTACTTTTCCCAACCCATTTTGCACTCCCTCAACATTTTTTTTTTTTTTTTGGATTTGGAGTCTCACTCTGTTACCCAGACTAGAGTGCACACTAGTGCATGCTCGCAGCCACTGTAGCCTCGACCTGCTGGGCTCAGGGAGTCCCTCCACCTCAGCCTTCCAAGTAGCTAGAACCACAGGTGAGTGCCACAACGCCCAGCTAATTTTTTGATTTATTATAGAGATGAAGTCTCGTAATATTGCCCAGGCTGGTCTCAGACCCCTGGGTTCAGGCAATCCTCTCGCTTCCACCTCCCAAAATACTGGGATTAAAGGTGTGAGCCACTGCACCCAACAGTTTTCACTCCCTTAACTTTTTTATTTTTTTTAGTTGGAGTCTCACTCTGTTGTCCAGGCTAAAGGGCAGTGGCACGCTCCTGGCCACCACAGCCTCGACCTGCTGGGTTCAGACAATTCTTCCTCCTCAGCCTTCCAAGTAGCTGGAACTACAGGCATGCACCACCATGCCTGGCTAATTTTTTGATTTATTGTAGAGATGAGATCTCACCAAGTTGCCCAGACTGGTCTTGAACCCATGGGCTCAGGCAGTCCTATCACCTCGGCCTCCCAAAGTGCTGGGATTATAGATGTGAGCCACCGTGCCCGGCCTGAGTCCCTCCACTTTTACTAATTCTTTTTTTTTTTTTTTTTTTTTAAGAAATAAGAAGGTCTCACTTTGGTCCAAGCTGGCCTTGAACTCCTGGGCTCAAGTGATCCTCCTGCTTCAGCCTCCCAAGTAGCTGGGACTATTAGGCACATGCCATTATGCCCAGCCCTTTAATCATTCTTACTGGCATTTGGGGGTGTTATATAAAATGTGTATCATTTGGAGAGATGTAATACATATGTTACAGATTATTAAGTTACATTTCTCCTTCTGTTTCTTCCCTTTCTTACAAGTACCATGTGTTTAAGATTGATTTGTTTGCCAGGCGCCGATCTTGAGAACTTGGTTGGGAACTGTTATATATGGAGTCTATGGGTTCTGGGCAATTGTTTCTGGGATCAAAGCAGAACAGCCAGGTAGAGGCAGGACAGAGTTCTGAACTGTCAGAGCTGGAGGGGACCTCTTTGTGGCACAGATGGGGACTTGCCCCACATACACAGGTCTCCTGCCCCCAGCTCAGGGCTCTTGCCTCTCTCCTAGACCCTGGTCAGTTGCCCAAACCTACACCTCCCTTGGCCATGGTGTTTGGCTTCTATTTCACTTGGTCTCTAGCAAAGGAAAGGAGCAGCCCACTTTTAAGAAGGCACCAGTGCTACATGTTGCCAGCAACCCTTGGGCAAGGTGGCCCAAGTAGCACCTGCAAGAGGCTGAAGGTGGCAATCTGTCATAGAGGAGACAGTGGCAGGAGGCTGAGGGCACTAGTGTTGGTGGAGAGCTTGACAGTGGTGGCTTATGCGGCCTGGTGTCATCGAGCTATAAGGAGATTGTCACCAAGACCTTGAAAACCTATGATGAGGGGAGCTGAGGAGAGTCCTCTTCCCACTGGTGGAAGCCATTCTTTCATCTAGGTTGGCCAGTGTATGTGGGGCCCAGGCTCTGGAGGTGAGCAGTAGAGAAGCAGGTACTACCTGTCTCTTACCTGTGAGGTTGACAGACAGGAGAGGATGCCTGGCACAGGCACAAAGTGCTTTGTTACCATTCATTGTTATTATAATGTTTCTCCCACTTGATGTTAAGACAAGATAGTAATTTTGGGCCTGACAGCTGGCTGGCAGGTAAATTCAGAGCTTCATCCAGAGTGAAGTCTGGGAATTTAACCTGGGCTTGAGGGAATATGCACAGCTGTTTCACAGGGCAGAGGGAACTGGACTGGTTTCCAGTTTCCCCTTCCCTCCCTATTACCTCTTTCCTGGCAGCTGAGTATGCAGGTCAGGGATTCTTGTTCCTATTTCACAGATAAGCAAAGACAGGCAGTGACCCCTTAAGGTTGTACAGCTAATAAGTAAGTAAGCAAGCAAGCTTTGGCTACTTTCCAAAAGCCTGAATACCTTAAATCTCTGTTGAAGCTACTTAACAAGGCTCCTGGCATTGGTGAAAAGTGCAGAGCTGGGCTAAGCCCCTTCCAGCTGTGTAACCTTAACCTCTCTGTGCCTTTGTTCCCTGTCTTTAAAAGGGAGAGGGTCATGACTGCTGTTGTTTCTTTAGAACTCCACCACAGGATCCCACTCTGTCAGGATGAAAGAGTGTGCATTTTGAGCAGGCAGAGACAGCTCCAAGAATGTGCCTTCGGGAGGGAGGGCGGGCAAGTCTCTCACCCTCCAGCTCCCAGCCTCTATGAGCAGAAGGTCCCTTCCTCTTCTTGCTTAAAGGGGGTGTGTGTCTGCTTCCACCCATCTCACCTGAGGTTTGATGGAAAAACCTGTTTTTTTCTTGCTATGAATTATTGTAAATCTATATTATAAAAGCGACACATACTAAAAATTACTAAACATAAAAAGAATAAAACGTGACCATAATCCACCTAGAGATCACTGCTTTTTAAAAATATGATCAGAAGAATAACACTTTATTATAGCAAATTTTAAAAATGAGGAGAAGAAAAATAAAATAAAACTCTCAGTTTCCTCATCTGGAAAATGGGGTCCATCAAGCACTTCTCAATGCAAGTTGTCAGGAAAGGAAGGCTTGTGAAACGTGAGGAATGTGAAGACCTTGACTTGCTAGTCCTTGGCAGGAGGTGAGGAAAGAGTGTGATCCAAGCTGAGGGAAGGGTGCTTGGTGCCCTCAGAATACTGGCTCTGCTCTGCCCTGGGCTCTGGATCCAAGAGATTCCTTGGAAACCCACCCTGCCCCTAGTCTCAACCCATGGAGGAAAACTGAAGCCAGGAGTGGAGCCTCCTAAGTGAGTGGAATGGCCAGGGCAGAAATGAGTCCCAGAGTTCAGGCCCTCTGGGCTCCAGGGAAGGGAATTCAGTCAGGGGCCACCCTAGCCTCAACACCACATTCCCTGCCTTGAGGGAGGGGCCAAAGGAAAGTGGGTGAATCCATGACGGTGATGGTGTCGACTACTGAGCATGCCTTCTGCAGGTCCCCGGTGAGTCGTTCTGTTGGGTACTCTGAGGCAGCACCCACCTCCCCAGCCTAAGGACACCAAGCTACTGCCTGTGGTCAGAGACTTACATGTGAAAGCCAAGAATGACATCATCACCAACATCCTAAAGAATTTCTAGGGCTGGAGAAGGAGAGGAGGTCTTGCATTCCCAATGACCTCCCCTTCCCTACTTGTCCACCTCCCTCTGCTGTCTTTTGTACTTCTCTCCTGCTCAGTCCAGGGATACCCCATTTTAGAGGGCCCCCAAAACTCTGAGCCCATCTACACTCCTCTGCCTTTGCACATCTGCTTCCCATTACCTGGAATTCCTGCTCCATCTTGTGTTTGTAAATCCTACTCATTCTTCAAGGCACAGCTCGAAATTTACTTCCTCCAGGAAGCCTCCCTGCTCTTGTGGTAGACATGTTCTTCCCGTTTACTTATAATCCTCAGACAGCACTGTGTCAACTCACAGCTGGGCCCTCCTGAGCCAGCTGCAGATGGTTGTGGAGTAAGATTCTCAGTGAGGTGTTCCTAGCATCCTGGGAGGTAGTTCTTTTTCTGCAGGACACTGAGCACCTCTGCTCCTTGCCCAGTCACCGTGACAACCAAATGCCCCTTAATATATCCAGACACCTCCAAAGGGGCCAGACTACCCTTGGGAGGGAACCACTGGAGAGGTTTAAAAAAATGTCTCTCAGCCCACAGACTGGGAAAAAGTATTTGCCAACTGCATGTCTGACAAAGGCCTAACATCTTGGATCTACAAGGAACTCAAACGTGCTGAAAAGAAAAAAACAACCCCATTACAAAGTGGGCAAAAGATATGAACAGACACTTCTCAAAAGAAGACAT